>CAUYTI010072839.1:0-12740 GCA_963575145.1 Galago senegalensis
CTGTGGTCCCAGCTACTTGGGAGGCGGAGGCAGGAGACTCGCTTGAGCCCAGGAGTTGGAGGTTGCTGTGAGCTGTGATGCCACAGCACTCTGCCCAGGGGGACAGCTTGAGGCTCTGTCTCAAAAAAAAAAAAAAAAAAAAAAGTTGACCACATAGAGGGCCAGGCACAGTGGTTCATGTCTGTAATCTCAGCCCTCTAGGAGGCCAACGAGAGAGGATCCCTTGAGCCCAGGAGTTAGAGACCAGCATGAGCAAGAATGAGACCCAGTCTCTACTAAAAATAGAAAAATTAGCAAGGTGGTGTGGCAGATATCTCTAGTCCCAGCTACTTGAGAGACTGAGGCAGATGGATACCTCGAACCCAGGAGTTTGAAGTTACTGTGAGCTATGATGATGCCATGGCACTCTAGCCTCAGCAACAAAGTGAGATGGTCTCAAAAAAAATGTTGTGCTCATTGAAAAAGCAGAACAACAGTTGCCAGGGGTTGGGGGTGAGGGAAATAAAGTGGTGATCAAACAGCACAAACTTTTAGTTTTAAGGTGAACAAGTTCTGAGGATCTAATATACAACATGAGTAACCTAATTTATTTCATTGTGATAATAATTATGTAATGTATAGGCATTTCAAATCATCATGTTGTACAACTTGAATACATATAGTCTTTGTCAATTAAAAATTTAATAATTTCGATCACCATTTGGTATTACATTTGCAAGTATTCCTTCTGGTAGTCATGCTATTATGTTAATGTCAGAGGCAGTACAATGACAGAATAGAGGCAGTTGAGAATGGAGAAATAATATTTGTTGAGTTAAACACCACATAAAAGGTTGGACAATTAAGTTAGCAAACTCATCCTAGAAAAAGTGCTACAAACCTCATTGCTGAATATCACTATGGTTACTTTCAAAATACTCCCCTTGGGAAGCTGTGCACCAATGGCATCACCTAGTCCACCATTCAAAGCAATTTTGGAACTCTTTTTCTTCAACGGCCATCAGAGCTATCTTTGTATAAGGCTTGACAATTAAGTTCCGGAACTCATGGTAGAAAAAGTGCTTTGAAGGGTGGACCAACTCTCTGTTAAGGATTTTATCCTGTGTTTTCTCCTAGAAGTCTTACAGCTTTAGATTTTATATTTAGATCTCTGATCCATTTTGAGTTGACTTTTGTATATGGTGTGTTATATGGGTCATAGTATATATTTGTGAATATGGATATGCACTTGTCCCAGCACCATTTTTTAAATTAATTAATTAATGTGTTTTGAGACAGAGTCTCACTTTGTCACCCTAGTAGATTGCTGTGGCATCATAGCTCACAGAAACTTCAAATTCCTGGGTTCAAGTGATCCTCTAGCCTCTGCCTCCTAAGTAGCTGGGAGTACAGACACTTGCCACAATTCCTAGCTAATTTTTCTATTTTTAGTGAAGATGGGGGTCTTAAACTCCTGAGCTAAAACAATCCTCCCACCTTGGCCTCCTAGAGTGCTAGTATTACAGGCATGAGTCACTGCAGCCAGACTTAAGTAGCACTTTTTCTAGGATGAGTTCTCAAACTTAATTGTCCAACCTCATATGGTGGGTTGTTATTTTCAGACTTTTCCCATTAAATCCTCAAAGTGAATCACTACTTCCTTTCTACAGATGGAGAGACCAGCTCAGAGAGAAAAATACATGTTCAAGCAATTCTAGGGAGGCATTAAATGGACACTGAGTTCAACTTGAAGGGCTTTTCCCACTGGCCATTCTGGGACAAAGTGAGCATCAAATTAAATAATTATAATAACAAATGGTAACTCTGAGAAAAATAGGAATCTATGAATCATACTAATATAAATAAATGAATACATCCCTGCCCAACAGTCAAATGTCAAATAATAAATATAGAGGGCTCGGCACCTGTGGCTCAAGTGGCTGAGCCACTGAGCTGGTGGGTTCGAATCCAACCCAGGCCCACCAAACAACAGTGACGACTGGAAGCAAAAAATAGCCGGGCGTTGTGGCGGGTGCCTGGGATCCCAGCTACTTGGGAGGCGGAGGCAGGAGACTCGCTTGAAACCAGGAGATGAAGGTTGCTGTGAGCTGTGATGTCACAGCACTCTACCCAGGAGGACAGCTTGAGGCTCTGTCTCAAAAATAAATAAACAAATAAATAAATATAGAGGGAATAACAGAATTATAAAAGCAACCCTGGACAACTACCATAGTAATAAATGATTCAAACAAGAATCACAAATGGATTTGCAGTCTGCATCACATCCCACAGCTCTCAATGTATCACCATGGTAACCATTCTGTCCAAGGGAAGCTGGGAAAAGAAAAACACAGCCACCTCCTGGGAAATTGTTCCTAATATGGACAAAGAAACTGAATAGGTCTGACATGATACATAGTAATTAATCTCACATTTTCCCCACAATAAACATTCCTGGCAGCTTCAGCCATGTAAATCTTCATACATAACTACATATCTACACACAAATGTGTTTCTCCCCCTTTTTCTCACCTATGAATCCAGGAAATCGTCCAGGTAGATTTGTTGGGAAAAATAAAAAGGAAAGCTCCATAATTCAAACTTAACCACACACATAAAACAAAGAACTACTAAACTATTTTATTTTAGTAATTCATTTTTCTACAGTTGACCTGTAGAATTATCTGGGGGACATTTTTCTCCCTAGTTTCAGTATATTGCCAATGATTTCTGAAAGCTAATAATGGAAATACATGATTAGGCAAATGGTTATTTGGATGGTTAATTTTATGTGTCAAGTTGGCTGGGTCATGTTGCCAGATATTTGGTCAAAGATACTTTCAGAAGTTTCTGTAAGAGTATGTTTAAATTGGCCAACTAAGGCTTGGCACCTGTAGCTCAGTGGTTAGGACCCTGGCCACATGTACGGGGCTACCAGGTTCTAACCCTGCCCGGCCTGCTAAACAACAATGACAACTGCAACAAAAAAATAGCCAGGCATTGTGGTGGGCACCTACAGTCCCAGCTACTTGGGAGGCTGAGGGAAGAGAATTGCTTAAGCCCAAGAGTTTGAGGTTGTTGTAAGCTGTGATGCCATAGCACTGTACAGATGGAGATATAGTGAGATTCTGTCTCAAAAAAAAAAAGTAAATTGGTCAACTAAGTAAAGCAAATTGCCCTCCCCCATATGGGTGAGCATCATCCAATCAGTTGGAGAGGTCTGAAGAGAATAAAAAGCTAGGCTGGGCAAGGTGGATAACGCCTGTAATCCTAGCACTCTGTGAGGCCAAGGCAGGTAGACTGCCTGAGCTCACAGGTTCGAGACCAGACTGAGCAAGAGTGAGACCCCATTTCTAAACATACCATGACATTGTGGTGGGCTCCTTAGTCCCAGCTACTTGGGAGGCTGAGGAAAGAGGATTGCTTGAGCCCAAGAGTTTGGGGTTGCTACAAGCTATGATGCCATGACACTCTACCTAGGGCAACAAAGTGAGACTCTGTCTCAAAAGAGAGAGAGAGAGAGAGAATAAAAAGGTGACATCCCCAAGAGAAAATTCTGCCAGCTCACTTTCCAGATTTCATTTGCAATATTGGCTTTTCCTGATTCACCAGTAGACTGCCTTTGGACTTGAACATCAATGCTTTACTGATGCTAGCCTCCCCCATCAAATTTAGGGCCCATTAAGCCTCCACAATCACTTGAGCCAAGGCCTTAGAATAAACATCTTTATATGTGTGTGTGTGTGTATATATATATGTATATAATATATATGTCCTATTGGTTATACTGTTTTTCTGAAGAATCTTGACTAGTACAAATGTTACATATTAAGTATCTTTTATGTCCTAGAGTAGCTGTACTTTTCAACCAAAAATATTCCCCAACAGCTATTGTTAAATATTTGGCTTCTGACAGCTCAGTGATAATATAATACATAGAAACTGAGATCAAAAATACTTCCATTTATAATGGCACCAAAAATCACAAAATACACAGGGATAATCTGTCCATTTAAGTGCAAGATCTATATGTTGAACACTACAAAACAATTCAGAGAGAAGTTAAAGAATACCTAAGTGGAGAGAAGTACCATTGTCATGAGTCAGAACACTTAGTATCGTTGACTATTCTCCTCAAACTGACCTATAGATTCAATGCAACCACAATAAAAATCTAGAACACATTTTTAAGAAATCAACAGACTTACCCTAAAAATCATGTGCCAATGAAAAGGACCTAAACTATGAAAAAGAACAAAGTTGGTAGACAAACACTGTTCCCACCCAACCAGATTCCTTTGCCTACTGCCAGAAAGGAAGCCAATATACTGAGATAACAGGGATTACAGCAGAGAAAGAGTTAAATTCCACATAGTGCTTGGTGGGAGTGCTTTTTTACTACCACATAGTGATAAGTGAAGGGATGGGAGGAATTTCTCAAATCCGGCTTCCCCAGAATTTGGGAGACAAAAGAGTTTCTAAGGATAGTTTAGTAGGCAAAGGATTAGGCAATTAGGCTTGCTAATTGGCTGAGTTTTTTTGTTTTGTTTTTTATTGTTTGCATGGTACTTTTTATTTATTTATTTTTATTCAGTCATTTGTACATAGATCATAAATACATTTATGCCATTATGTGATTCAAAGTGTTGATTATTTGTATAAATTGGAGTGGATCTATCAGGTATAGAACACAAATGCCTTAATCCTGTAACTGGGTAAATGAAGGCTATGTTGATTAGTAAGATGTAAGCACTCCAATTGGCTGAGTTTGAAGTAGAACCATCAGTTCCTCGGTATGGGCCACCAGTCTGGGTGGGATAGCCAATCCACTGGAATCCAGGACCTGGAAGATATTTCAAAAACTACCTTTAGTTTCCCAAAGAGTGATGTTATCTATGGAGAAAGCTAAGAATCTTTGTGACCCCCAGCTATGTGACTCCAGAATGGCAATTATAGAGAAGCAAACAAGAGAATAGTGGCTAATCATTATCATTATTTTTAGCTGGGCCTGTGCCTTATTTTTAGCTAGGCCCTTACCACAGCTCTCACCTTGTACTTCTTTATTAATCTGTAAAGGAAGTTTCAACACTACCTGATTTCAAAATTCATTACAAGCCTATAGTAACCAAAACAAAGTTATGTCCTAGAGTAGCTGTAGGCAATTTCACAATTGCCATCAAGCAAAATGTATACCAAAGAGTACACATTTTCTGAACAAGGAGTTCAGAAATAGACCCACATATATATGGGCAACTAATTTTCTTTCTTTCTTTTTTTTTTTGAGACAGTCTCAAGCTTCTGTCATGGGTACAGTACTGTGACGTCACAGCTCACAATAACCTCAAACTCTTGGGCTTAAGCAGTCCTCTTGCCTCAGCCTCCCACGTAGCTGGAACTACAGGAGCCCACCACAACGCCCCGCTATTTTTCAGTTATAGTTGTCATTGTTGTTTGGCTAGCCCAGGCTGGATTTGAACCCATTAGCTCCTGTGTATGTGGCTAGTACCCACCCTAGCTACTTGATCTACAGGCACTAAGCCTGATTTTCTTTTCTTAAGATAGACTCTCACTTTGTCACCCCCAGTAGAGTGCTATAGTGTCATAGCTCACAGCAACCTCAGACACTTGGGCTCAAGCAATTCTTTTGCCTCAGTCTCCCCAGTAGCTGGGACTATAGGTGCCCACCATTTGACAAAGATGCAAAGGAAATTCAGTGGAGAAACCATTTTTCAACAAATTGTGCTGGACAAATGGATATTCATATGCACAAAATAAACTTTTATCCATATATCATGCCATATACAAAAGTAAACTCCAAATAGATCATAGACATAAATATATATGAAATCTATAACTACAATTTTTTTTAAGACAGAGTCTCACTTTATCACCCTTGGTAGAGTGCTGTGGTGTCCTAGCTCACAGCAACCTCAAACTCTTGAGCTCAAGCAATTCTCTTGCCTCAGCCTCCCAAGTAGCTGGGACTATAGGAGCCTAACTATAAAATTTTTAGAATAAAAAATAAGGAAAACAATCTTGTAATCTTAGGTTATGTAAATATTTCTTAGATGGAACACCAACAGCAGCATCCAAAGCACAAATGAATAAATTGGTAAAGTGAACTTTCTCACAATTAAAAATTTGTGTTTTAACAAAGATACTGTTAAGAGAATGCTATGGTTTGTTTGTCCCCACCAAAACTCACATTGAAATTTGATCCTCAATGTGGCAGTGTTGGGAGCTAGGGTTTAGACATAGGTGTTTGGGACATGGCAGTGGATCTCTCAGGTAAGTTCTTGCTCTGATAGTAAGACTAGATTAGTTCCAGTAGGAATGGATTAATTCCCTCAAGACTGAGTTGTTATAAAGCCAGGACACCCCTAGGATTTTCTTTCTTCTCACATGTTCAATTTCCCCTTTGACTTCATGCTTTGACCTAGCATGCAGCCCCAACTAGAAGCTGAACAGGTGCAGGTGCCATGCTTCTCATACTTTCAGCCTGCAGAACCATGAGCTAAATAAACTATTTCATTTATAAATTATCCAGCCTCAAGTATTCTGGTACAGCAGGCATCCTCAAACTACAGCCCACGGGCCACATAAAGCCTGCCTAGGACATTTATCCAGCCCGCCAGGTGTTTTTGCCACCACTTCCTGTCCTACTTAGCAGCCGACTCATCCCGGGGCCAACAGTCTGGCCCTCCAATGGTCTGAGGGACAGTGAACTGGCCCCCTGTTTAAAATGTTTGAGGACCCCTGTGTTATAGTAAAAAAAAAAAAAAAGGACTATGAGAATAAAAAGACAAGCCACCAACTGGGAGAAAGTATTTGCAAATCATGTATCTGGTAAGGGATTTGTATCTATAACACAGAAAATCTCACAAACATTAAATAAGAACACAGACCCTCCAATAAATAAAGGGGCAAAGATTTTAATGAATAGTACATCAAAGAAAATATGTAAAAGGCAACTAAGTGCATGAAAAGATGCTCAAAATCAGTCAACAAGGAAATGTCCATGAAAACTACAATGAGATACCACTGTACTCTACTGAGAATGGCTGAAATGAAAAGGACTGACCATACTAAGCGTTGACTAGATTGTGGAAGAACAGTGCTGGTGGGAATGAAAAATAGTATGACCACTTTGGAAAACAGTCTGGCAGTTTCTTACAATGTTAACTGTTTATTTACCATACTACCTAGCCATTGATTTTACTCCTGAGTATTTATCCTGGAGAAAGAAAGCATATACCCATGCAGAGACATACATAAATATTCTCAGCAGTTTTTATTTCTTGAAAAGCCTCAAATTGGAAATAACTCCAATTTCCAAATTTCCACTAGAAGATGAATGGATAAAACAAATGTTATATATATATATATGTAATGAAATGTTACTAAGTCATAAAAAAGAGTTATAAAAATTTATATACATTACACAGGATAAATCTGAAAATAATCAGGTTAAATAAAAACAACCAAGGCTGGGCACAGTGGCTCACATGTGAATCCTAGCACTCTGGGAGGCTGAGGCGGGTGGATTACCTGAGCTCACAGGTTCAAGACCAGCTTAAGCAAGTGTAAGACACTGTCTCTAAAAAATAGCTGGGTGTTGTGGTGGGCACCTGTACTCCCAGCTACTTGGGAGGCTGAGACAAGAGAATCATTTGAGCCCAAGAGTTTGAGGTTGCTGTGAGCTATGACACTACAACATTCTACCAAGGGAGACAAAGTGAAACTGTCTCAAAAAATATAAATAAATACATAGAAAGAACCCAGACAAAACAGAATATACAACATGAGACTCCATTTACATAAAATGATAAGAAACAGAAGCTAATCTATAGTGACAAAAGATCAGTAGTAGGCTCGGAATGGGGCAAGATGGCATGGACAGGGAAACTGGAGACAGGTAGGTAGAAAGAATTATAAAGGGGCAAAGAGGAAGCCTTCTAAGGTGATGAATATGTTCAATACCTTGACTGACTGTAATATTGGATTCACCAGAGAATATGTACATTAAAACATGTTAAACTATATATTTTAAATGTGTACAGTATATCAGTATATTATATGTCAATAAGGCTCAAAGAAGTATTCAAAATACATTTGGATAAACATATACCTTTGATGCAATTAAATAAATCAGCTCAGAGTCCCAATATTATGTTCTTATTGTATTAACAGATCCACACTATGTCTGATCAAATGGTTCCATACTACATATAACCACAATAATCATTTGCAAAATCTAGATATTTGAGGAAAACGGATGTCTATACCCTTTTGAAGTACAAAAATAAAAATACCATGTTCTAGGAAATAATTATAATGGTACTTAAGGGTAACTGGATATTTTAGAGAACATGGCTTATTATCATTGCAAAAGAGAAAACTCTAAAGAAATTCCTATTTTTGAAAATATTAAATTCTAGTAACTGATATTTTAAACTAATACTGGCAAAATTTCTGTCTTAAAAAACTGTATTATAGCCAGGCGCAAGCCTGTAAGCCTAGCACTCTGGGAGGTCAAGGCAAGTGGATTGCCTGAACTTACGAGTTAAAGACCAGCCTGAGCCAGAGCAAGACCTCATCTCTATACATAGCTGGGTATTGTGGGAGGTGCCTATAGTCCCAACTACTAGGGAGGCTGAGGCAACAGAATCACTTGAGCCCATGAGTTTGAAGTGGCTGTGAGCTGTGATGCCATGGGACTCTACCTAGGGCAACTAAGTAAGACTCTGTCTCAAAAAAAATTGTATTACAGACTGGAAAAACCATGGTCACCAGGAAAGAATTCATAGTATAATCTCAAATTGGTAGGAAGACCTAACAACTGCTTATTTTCACACGCATTGGAGAGATACAAGGAAATCATTGATTATTATTTGTACAGGCAAATGATATATGTAAATTTATTCCAAATGCATGTTAAATGTCAAGTTTCTTCCACAAATGAACTATTCATTGCACTGTGACAAAGAAGTTATCCCTCAGATTGGTCCCAAGGGCTGCTACAAAGCATGTTGCTAGACTTCTACAATAATCAAAGTAGCCTCTCTTGTTTTAGATCATTTTGTGAACTGCACAGGAGATATTCCACAGCATGCTTTTGTTCAGATCTATGAACTCACTAGAACCAGACATCATATTCCACCAATGATGGAAGTTTTGGGGGGTCTCCTGAGGACTGCTGCCCTTCAAATCTGGAGTATCAGCAGCAGCCACCACCCAGAACCTCAGAACCTTTCTCCTGCAGACACTTGATATGAGCTCAGTCACCTGTATGAAAAGCTGCAGAGGGAAAGAGAATCCAGCAATCACTCCAGCCTTCTTGGAGTAACTATGTGCCCAGCACCATGCTAGCTAAGCAATGGATTAGTGACCAAAGACCCAGATACAATTGGGTATTGGTCATAACAACCAGACGGTACAATGGGTTTCTCACCAGAGCCTTTGTAGTCTCCTTTCCTCCGTCTATCCCCTATCAACAAATTTGAAAAGGAATAAGAAGCCACCCAAATTCATACAGACATTCATGATCCCACTATAACCGCAGGGCTATGGGCTTCCACAGGTGTTGTCACTGAAGGTCCCAGCAATCCTGTGGTGAGCATTCTCCCCCCATTTTACAGATGGGTAAGCTGGGCTCAGAGAGAGTCGTTACCTGTCTCATCCTCCCATGCTAGCTCTCTGCATGGAAAGTAGCTTCCGGACACTCTGTAGCAGTACTCCACCCACACTGAACCCAGGAGGGTCCCACATCTCTTTGCCTCAGGAGACAGTATCCTTAGAGATCCTGTGATCCCTTAGTCTCCTCACACACTTAGCCCTCACAGCGGGGCATCCTCACCCTCAGCTAAGTCCCAACACCTGAAGGCGGGACCTTACTCTTCTCACCAGGCCACATCAGTCTGCATTAAAAAGTGGTCGTGGGCCAGCAAGGTGGCTCACGCCCTTAGTCCCAACACTCTGGGGGGCCGAGGCAATGGATTGATTGAGTTCTCTGAGACCAGCCTGAGCAAGAACTAGACTCCGTCTTTAAAAATAGCCGGGAGTTGTGGCGGGCACCTGTAGTCCCAGCTACTTAGGAGGCTGAGTTAAGAGAATCACTTGAACCCAAGAGTTTGAGGTTGCTGTGAGCTATGATGCCACAGTACTCCCCCGAGGGTGACAAAATGAGACTCTTATCATGGTGTATAAGTTTTACACATTCTCCTCAGAGGGCTAGCTCATCTCCAAGCACCCTATGACTAAAAAAAAAAAAAAAGTGGTCCTGCTAGTCCCAGTCACCATAATGACATCAGGTTACTATGGTAACTGCATAGCGCAGGCTGCGTCTCCACACCGGAAATGCTCCAAAACCGCCCTCTCTCCGCTGCCTTTCCCTGAAATCAAGACACCTTGACTCTTTAGGCTACCAATTCTACCACCTGATAAAGCATACTTAGAGGAACTAGGCTGGGAAGCAAGTGGAACCTTGCCCAGGTTGTGGGGTCAAAGCATGTCTCTGTGGTCAGAAATTGTGTTTGCTTTAAAAGTGATAGCAGCTTTGGCACCTGTAGCTGAAGCAGCTAAGGCGCCAGCCACATACACCTGAGCTAGTGGTTCGAATCCAGCCCGGGCCCGCCAAACAACAATGACGGCTGCAACCAAAAAATAGCCGGGTGTTGTGGCGGGCGCCTGTAGTCCCAGCTACTTGGGAGGTGGAGGCAGAAGACTCGCTTGAGCCCAGAGGTTGGAGGTTGCTGTGAGCTGTGGCACTCTACCTAGGTGATAGCGTGAGGTTCTGTCTCAAAAATAAGAAAATAGGGTCGGCGCCTGTGGCTCAAGCAGCTAAGGCACCAGCCACATACACCTAAGGTGGCGGGTTCGAATCCCCAGCCCGGGCCCGCCAAACAACAATGATGGCTGCAACTAAAAAATGGCCGGGCATTGTGGCGGGCGCCTGTGGTCCCAGATAGTTGGGAGGCTGAGGCAGGAGACTTGCTTGAGCCCAGGAGTTGGAGGTTGCTATGAGCTGTGATGCCATGGCACTCTACCCAGGGGGATAGCTTGAGGCTCCGTCTCAAAAAAAAATAAGAAAACAAAATAAAAGTGATAGCAAAGGAATATCATCAATACAAAGACCCAGGGAGGTGTCATAGGGTGCTTGGAGATGAGCTAGCCCTCTGAGGAGAACGTGTAAAACTCATACACCATGATAAGAGGATAGCCATCTTGCCATAAAATTAAGATAATGTCCATAATCATTGTGTGCAAGGTAGAGAAATATCAAAAAATGTCATTTAAGGAATCTCACAATTATTTCAAGGAATCAAGACTAGAAGATCATACTTATTTAGTCAGCAGGAACTTTTTCAATTGAATGATATACAGATGCTCCTCTACTTTACAATGGGGCTGTGTCTCCTGGAGACAATATTGTGTCAAAAATACTGTGATTCAGGGCAGCGCTTGTGGCTCAAAGGAGTAGGGTGCCAGCCCCATATGCCAGAGGTGGCGGGTTCAAACCCAGCCCCGACCAAAAACTGCAAAAAAAAAAAAATTGTGATTCATAAATGCATTAATACTCCCAAAAAAACCATCATAAAGTCAAAGAATCTTAACTTTAGCCATTGTGAGTTGGGGGCCATCTCTACTGAGTTATTCTAGGAAATACTTATCCTCCATTCCCTATAGTTTCTTCTGCATGGAAAGGCATCCATGATCAAAACAATCCCAGCTTCTAACTATACACTCACTCTTTCTCCATCACAGTAGTTACTCAACTCTTTAGTGAATTTGGAAGGAAACAGGGGTTGCTCAGCCCAGGCTTTTTTAAACTTCTTGATATAATGAAAATAAGTTCTAATGTTTGATAGCACAATAGGGTGACTATAGCTAACAACAACTTATTGTCCATTTTAAAACAACTAGGAGAACTCGAAATGTTCCCATCACATAAAAATGATAAGTACTTGAGGTGATGGATATCACAAATACACTGATTTGATCACTATATGTTCTATGCATGTAACAAAATATCATATGTAACCCATAAATATGTATAAATATTATATATCAATAAATTGGTTTTTGTCTGGGCGCAGTGGCTCATGCCTGTAATCCTAGCATTCTGGGAGGCCAAGGTAAGATGGATTGCTTGAGTTCACAAGTTCAAGACCAGCCTGAGCAAAAGCAAGACCCCCGTCTCTACTAAAAACAATAAAACTGAGGCAAGAGGCTTGCTTGAGCACAATAGTTGGAGGTTGCTGTGAGCTCTGATGCCATGGCACTCTACCCAGGACAACAGCTTGAGACTCTGTCTCAAGAAATATATAAAAATAAAAAATAAATTGTTTTTAAAAACTCTAGGTTGTAATCTTTTCTAAGTCAAGAGTGTGCTCTTCTCTCCTCAGGAGTAGATTTTGTAATAGACTCATGGCGCTTTTCCACTTTTCTCAGTCTCATTGACTCCCCAATTATTTCTATGGTCTTGCTCCAAAATGCTTGGGTCTAGGCTAAGGTGCCAGCCACATACACCAGAGCTGGCCGGTTCAAATCCAGCCCGGGCCTGCCAAACAACAATGACAACTACAACCAAAAAACATCCGGGCACTGTGGTGGGTACCTGTGGTCCAAGCTACTTGGGAGGCTGTGGCAGGAGAATCACTTAAGCCCAGGAGTTGGAAGTTGCTGTGTGGTGTGATGCCATAGCAATCTAACCAGAGCAACAGCTTGTGGCTCCGTCTCAAAAAAAAAAAAAAAATGCTTGG
>CAUYTI010072840.1:0-36110 GCA_963575145.1 Galago senegalensis
TTTACTGGGAAAACCAGCAAAACTTGAGTGGAGTCTGAGAATTCCGTAGTAATAATATTTCATTTTTAATTTCCTGATTTTGAAGGCCGTATTATGGTTACATGAGAAAACGCCCTATTCAAGGGAAATATACAAAGTAATGGAGTGTGACACAGCCTTACAATGGAAACAATAATTTCAAATGATTCGATTAAAAAAGTTCTTCTAGTATACTTGCAACTATTCTGTAAGGTTGATTCTATTGCAAAACAAAACAAAATAAAAGGAATTAATTATGCAAAGAACGCCTGGTGACTGGCGCATGGGGCTCTGACAGTAGCCCCACCATTACTAACATCATTGCCACTGTGGTTCTGGGGGAGATAAAACGTAGCCCTACAAGGGCCTCTACTTTATCATTGCTACTATAAACCTCAATGTCGCTGTAAAACTCCAACCCAGAAAGTAAGTAAGAGGGAGAAGGGAAAGGAGGAAGGAGAGGAGGAGGGACAGGAGAAAGAGAAGGGGGAGACCACAGGGGATCACAGACATTCTTCCCCGGAGAGTTGAGCAGATCAGATATGAGCCCCTCCCACCTTGTTTTCCATGAGATTAGCAAGAGAAGATTCCTGTTCAAAAAACAAAGAACCTGTAATAAAAATCAAGTTAAACACACACACACACACACAGAACCAGGAATATAATTAGGTGTTTCTGTGGTGCAGTCCAAGCCTCTGAGGACACTGCTCAGAGAAGAAATGATTCTTTCATAAGAAAGAGAAACATTATTATCTGAGAAACAAAGTGGAGGGAAGAGGGGAGCAGAGAAGGGGAGGGAGCGCCACACAAAAAGCTACATTTCAATGTCGTCTTCATTTTTAGTTTAGAAGCTTAGAGAACCCTTCATTTGGCTAGGGTAAACAAAAGAACAGCTACCTGGGAAAATTCAACTTTAATCATCAGGAAGACAAAACCTTTCTTCTCAAATGGGCCCCAGCATATCTGCTGTTCTTCCTGGGACTCCATTCACCATTTCTTCCTTTCTCTCCTAAGACAAAATTTAATTGCTATAGGGTAGAAGTTGATTTACTGCAAAAAGCCAAATCTATTTTTCAATAAAACTTATTTCAATTTTGGTCCTTTCAGATTCTTCATTAAAATATTCTGACTGCAGAAATATATTTCACATTAATACCACTTATTTACTCATTAAATATTACTGGATAAATTTCATTGATGTTCAATTAAGAAATTTATCAGCCAGGGCGGTGGCTCATTTCATCAGCCAGGCGCAGTGGCTCATGCCTGTAATCCTAGCACTCTGGGAGGCTGAGGCAGGTGGATTGCCTAAGCTCACAGGTTTGAGACCAGACTGAGCAAGAGCAAAATCCTGTCTCAAAAAATAGCTGGGCCTTGTAGTGGGCATTTGTAGTACCAGCTACTTGGGAGGCTGAGGCAAGAGGATCACTTGGGCCCAAGAATTTGAGGTTGCTGTGACCTATGATGTCATGGTACTCTACTGAGGGCAACAAAGTGAGACAGTGTTTAAAAAAATTTTTTATCTTGCATTTTTAGTAAATGTATATTTGCAAAGATATACATTTTGTAATCGATACATTTTGTAATCAATATTCTAAGCAGAGTTAAGAATCCAGTAAATCAACCAGATGCCTGGTAGAGCAATGGCAACTTGAGAAGTAGTATGTTTTGCTTTGGGGTTTAACATTTCACAGGATTAAAAAAAAACAAACCCCCACCCAATGTCTGCCCAGTTCCCAAGAACCAACAAAAACAACACAATTTTCAAAAGTGACAGTTTCCAAAAGTAACCTAAAGGTAGCTTTTACCATCTCCCCCTTACTGACGTGGAAACTGAGTCCAGAGAGTATATGCCTCCCCTGTGGAGACAAAGATGGAGTAGCAGCATGGCTGCCCAGATGCAGGAGAGGAGAGATCTTTCCCGGAGCTGATCTTAACACAGACCACGCAGTCAGATTCAAAGGCTAGGAGGCAGCAAACAAATGAAAAGGCTACTGAGGACAGTAAAGAGATCCATACGATCACATCCTATGCTCAAAGGTTCCCAACCTTCTGACACCTATGACCGGTTCCATGGATGGAGGTGGGGTGGTCTGGGGGGATTCCAGCACATTATGCCTCTACCTCAGATCATCAGTAGATTCCCATCAGGAGCATGCAACCTAGAGCCCTTCCTTCATGTACAGTGCAGGGCTCACGCTCCTGTGAGAACCTAAAGCCACTGACGATCTGACAGGGGCTGGAGGTGAGGTGGAGATGCAAGCCATGGGGAGCAGCTGTAAATGCAGAGAAGATTCTCGCACTTGCAATCACCTCTTGCTGGGTGGCCCAGTTCCTCACAGGCCACTGACCAGTTCTAGGTCTCCAGGGGTTGGAGCCACAGCCTATACTGTGCTTTGGTCAAACATGTATAAGGTCTACCTGACTTTATTAAGACCTCTAAGTGGAAATTTATTGATTTTTATTAAGTTCCTAAGCAGATTTTTGGATCAGATCCTTCAAACAAAATGAGAACACAACGATATTGTCTTGCAGAGTTTGCTGACCACAGAACTAAATTTGAAATGAATCTCTTTGTATAAAAGCAAAAGGGAACAGTCTCTGAGTGCAGAAATGTCAAAAATAAACTTTGAGAGCAAATTCCAATTACCTGAGGGTTAGTCAGCATTAGATTCAAGGCTTTCTTATTTGTCAGCCCTTTTTCACATTTCCCTTCTTAGATGGAAACATCCGGCCTCAAAATTTTTGCCCAATTAAGTTTTACTCCTTAAACGCCATGGCTAACGATGATGGAGAGTCACAGTCCCTAACCTGAGATCCTTAGGGTCAGAGGTTTTCCAGAATTCACAACTCCTTACATTTTAGCACTAACATGGACACATCACAGTACACAACATCCAGTCTCTGAGCAGCAGCCCACATTCTGTCTCAGCATTATTTTCACAGTAAAAATGTACGTAAATTCACACAGAGTGAAATAAAATAAGACTGTAAGTGGCCTCATAATCGTGTCAGATCAGTCTAGGCCATTAAATGACTTTTGGCACAAAACTAACCCTAAAAATTTTTGGAAATTTCAGAATTTAAGATACGAAATAATGGATCTGTATTACTAAAGGTGCTTGATTAGTATCAATGATCAGTACCCTAGGTTTAAAAAATGAAAAATAAATTTGTACCTAGTAATACCAAGGTTATTCCATGTCAATGACCAAGAAATCTATCCTCCCCAAGATTTAAAAGCAACAAGCCATAGAGGATAGAACAGTCTATTTCCCACCACCATGTGTTATTTCAATAAGTACTAATACTTTCAATAAGTACTAATAATTTCAATAAGTACTAATACCAACAGGACCATAAAGTTCAGAACACCCAGAGCCCTAACAAGATACAACATTCGGAAATTGAGCCTGGCCTGGGCCTGCTGCATAACAATGACAACTGCAACAAAAAAATAGGCAGGTGTTATGATGGATGCCTATAGTCCCAGCTACTCGGGAGGCTGAGGCAAGAGAATTGCGTAAGCCCAAGAGTTTGAGGTTGCTGTGAGCTGTGACGCCACAGCATTCTACTGAGGGTGACATAGTGAGACTCTGTCTCAATAAATAAAAAAATAAATAAATAAAATAAAATAAATAAAATAAAAAGCAACCAATATGCTAAACAAATTATAAATTACATAAATCAACTTTTAATTACCATCAAAAAATTTGCTCTGATGTAAAAAACGATTCTTTCGCACTTCCTCCATGATTTAAGGGGAAGGTAACAGTCATCAAAGTTTACAGTCACAGAATCACTATTCCATAAACTTCCAGGGCTCTCACTGATCTATGCGATGTTTCACAGGCTTTTTACACAACCAGAAAAACAATGTTTCTTTCCTCTCCACACTGAATCACACTTACTTACCTCAATGACTCAGGGTACTAAGAGTGGGCAGACAGTGCTTATGCAGCTATAATTACTTATTAGTCTTGTTCACAAAAATTGGGGGGAAACTATCCCAGAAACCAGGTCATCATCACAGCCTCCTCCCTAACAAACTTGAAACAAAAACAGAAATAAATTCTGCAAGGACATTCTAAGAATTGCATTGTGCATAAGTGAGGTGGAAGAAATACAAGTAGTTCTATTCCATGTTAAAATCAGAATACATTCTTTTCATCATCTGAGCAGCCATGGGAACTGAACACTTACCCCTGAACATCAGAGATACTACATGGTGCTCAGAGTAAGACCAATGAGCCAAGACAGTGGGCTGGATTTGACTTTATCTTTGCTGATTTTTACAAGAGAAATCTACACTTAACTGGAAGGAGACTGAGGATGGAGATCTGCCTCAAATCAGCATTCAAGTATTTACTGAATTTGATTCATCCAACACCTCTCAAGAACTTAAAATATACCCAGCACAGGGAAGACAGAGGGAGGGACAAATATATCCCTCAATTGTATAGGTAACCCACATTTTAAAACAATTGATGGGTGAAATATCACCCTGAAAGACCACCAGCAACACATAATGAAAAACTGGACAGGAACCTGTCTGAGTCTCTGGCTACGCAGATAAGTTCCATATCACTTTTAACAAACATTCAGCAGAAATATATAACTAAAACTAGTTAAAAGTAAATTTGGTTGGTTATTATAAACCTGACAAAAGCTATTTTAGTTAATTCACTAACACAATCTAACTTGCGCAATATGACAACTATTAATCAAGTGGTTAAATAAAGTATCACTGAAATAACATCCAATCACTTTGTATCTACAGAAATCCAATTTCAAGCATTCCATGATTCATCTGGGCAATAAAAAGATAGGACAAGGCAGCCAATGAATGCCTTGTAAAACATGTAAAATAAACATTTTAAAATACAAGATGCTTTTGAAAGGTTACCATCGGTCAGCTTCTTTATCATTGACACACAGCATACCTCTGAAAAAGAAAAGTTCAGGCTGGAAGTGCTAGTTCATGTCTATGATCCCAGCACATTGGGAGGCCAAGGCAGGAGTATCTCTTGAGGCCAGGCGTTCACAACTGGCCTGGATAACACCGTGACAGCCCGTATCCACAAAAAATGAAAACAGCCTGGCAGTGCCATGTGCCCGTAGCCCTAGCTGCTTGAGAGGCTGAGGCAGGAGGATCCTTTGAACCAGGATCTCAAGGCTGTGATCACATCACTGCACTCCAGCCTTGGTGACCAAGCGAAATCCTGTCTTAGAAAAGAATAAAAGAAAAGCTCAAACTTTGCTGTTTTTTCAAGAAAGAATGGTACTCTTAGATAAGCATTATACTAATATACCTGAGGCTATTGTTAAGTATCCAGCATCTAGTACTAAAAGGAAGAGACAGAGACACACACGAACATATATGCCCCGATGAAGACTTATGCAGCCTAATACAATCACAACAAACACCACGTTCCCTTTTACTGATCCCAGGGTGACTATGTCAACAACATTCTAAGTTCAACATAGGATTTCTCAGCATCCTCCAGGAAAAAAGTTTTCACTAAAACAATACCCACTTTGCAATTATTCTTCATGCAGTTCTTTTACTAACTTCCTGGAGCCAACCACCTTATATTTCTTTCCCTTAATCACCTACTACCATTCTTGTTTTTCAAAGCCTTTATAAATGGCCAGGCACAGTGGCTCACGCCTGTAATAAATACCACTACTCTGGGAGGCCAAGGCGGGATTGCCTGAGGTCACAGGTTCCAGACCAGCCTAAGCCAGAGCAAGACCTCGTCTCTAACAAGAGCCAGGTGTTGTGGCAGGCACTTTTAGTCACAGCTACTTGGAAGGCTGAGGCGAGAGAATCACTTAAGCCCAAGAGTATGAGCTTGCTGTGAGGCATAACGCCGTAGCACTCTACCAAGGGCAATGAAGTGAGACTCTGTCTCAAAAAAAAGAATAAAAATCCTTAATAAAACACGCAGTCATATGATCAACAGAGGACCAAGTGAACATACACACGCTTATAGACATTCTTCCATGTGCTTCATTAAATTAGGGTCTGTTACAAACATAAAGAGTTCTCTGTGTTAAATTATTTTGAGCCTATGGCTTTGTATTAAAAAAATAATAATAATTCTGGTGGGTGCAGTGGCTCAGGCCTGTAATCCTACCACCCTGGGAGGCTGAAGCAGGAGTACTGCTTGAGCTCAGGAGTTTGAGAAAAGCCTGAGCAACAGTGAGACCCCCACTGTCCCTAAAAACAGAAAAATCAGCCAGGTGTCATAGCAGTGCCCGTAGTCCCAGCTATTCAGGAGGCTGAGGCAAAAGGATCACTTGAGTACCCAGGAGTTTGTGGCAGTGAACTAGGCGGATGCCATGGCATTCTAGCATGGGCAATGGACTGAAACTATCTCAGAATAAATAAACAAATTAATTAATTAGTAATTCTGCTACATAGATCTTAACTAAGGAGTTGGGGAACTGGGATGTGTTGAGAACGACTAGCGTCTGACACACAGTAGTGGTCTTACGGAAGATATTCAGTGAGGTTCTTAAAGTTTTATTACCAAGAGTAAAAAAAATAAATAACCAACAAGCTTCCCAAAATAACCTAGTCTTTCTCAACATGGTACCACGGAAGGCTTGACAGAATATATGTCAGGGAAATAACCTATCAATTTATAGCAAGTTCAAAATATACATCAATTAAAATTACATCTTTATCATTCTCTCTCAACCTAAATGTTCTTATTTTTCTTTTCCTTGATAAAGTAAAAAGCAGGGTGGTGCCTGTGGTTCAGTGAGTAGGGTGCTGGCCCCATATACCGAGGATGGCGGGTTCGAACCTGCTCTGGCCAAACTGCAACAAAAACAACAACAACAACAAAAAAACAGCCAGACATTGTGGCAGGCACCTATAGTCCCAGCTACTCGGAAGGCTAAGGCAAGAGAATCGCCTAAGTCCAAGAGCTGGAGGTTGCTGTGAGCTGGGACACTACAGCACTCTACTGAGGGTGATAAACTGAGACTCTATCTCTAAAAGAAAAAAAAAAGTAAAAAAGCAAACAATAAGCCACTTTAGATGCCAAAAACATCAATTACAATGCCTCCAGAAGAGGTTTACTGTAGGATCTTGGAGTCATGTTCTGCATCTAACTAGTATTCTAGTCCATGCACGCATGCACACATACACACAAACACACACTAGTGAGAAAGTTCTCACTGAATGACTCACCTTGTTTCAGGGTTGTAGCCTAATATGTAGAAAAATGAATCCACTCGAGCTTTAAACTCTCTAGCAGCAAATATGTCAGAAAAATGAGAGATATTACACTTCCCTCTGGGAAAAAGACAAAAAAAATCAACACATTAGTATTACCCTCAATTGCTTTGCAAAACCAAAATACTATTGGAGGGGTAAGAGGTAGAGGAAACTCATAACTAAATCCATGGTGCGCACAGAGCACAGCTCAAATTCCATCACTGACGACCTAATTCGGGGTTTTTGTTTATGACTGCTTCAATATACAACTCTGTAACTTAGCTGCTATTATTTCATCATTTTACTTACGAAGAAAAATTAACTAAAACACAAAAACAAACTGGATGCAGGACTGTAATATTAAACAATCTAGAAATGAAGGGAGAAAAATTATAACCATAGTGAAAATACTTTACAAAGAAAATCAGTCTAAGGCCTTTCTAAACAACCAGAGTAAAATGGGCCTTTTCTTCCTACAACATCGTGATGGGCCGAAAAGGTAACTGTCAGAGCTGAATGAGAAAGAGCTGACGTTTCTCTGGAACACAGCTTCTGGCCAGTAAGTATTTTTCTTCTCCTATAATGAGAAAGAAATTATCTTACTTGGTAATTAAATATAGAGTAATTTTAACTGTTTCAAAATAAAGACGGACTCCAGCATACAGGAGTCCCAAATTTTCAGGAATAGTTAAATGAGTGTTATGTTTGAGATCACTTTCCCATAGAAACGTTGCAATTAAGAGCAGAAAGGTTTTCAGGTTCACTTATAATTAAAGTTAAACCAATTGTAGCCAAAAACTCTACATCCTATAAAACTGCTTAAAAGCAATGTTTCCATACATCATGTGCCCCTGTGACTGTCAGGGCCTGAGAGCATACTGTCCAATCCAGCCTCTCAACACAGGGGCCGTGCAGTTCATGCAATTTAATATTAAACTGCACACCAACTTTATGGCCACCCTGTATATACACACATAGGTAAATTCAGAGGTTCGCAAAGAGACAGGGAGGATTTAGGTCCTCTTTCAGTGGTCACAGAAGGTAATTTTAATGAAGCCAAGGGCTGCACTGAGGTCAGATGAAATTATACGGCCCCTATTTCCCATTTCTTACCAACAGCACCCACAGCATGCTTCTAGGGACACCGCCTCCCTACTGCACTGCAGACTCCACGGTGTGCATGGTAAGAACGTACACATCAGCTCAGGGCCACAGTGGTGGGGGAGAGAAACTGACTTGGGCACTGGCAGGGTTCACTCATTCACTCCCTACTAAGAAATTAAGTTAACTCAAGGCTTTTGTTAAAAAGCCTCAGTAATAGACACAAGCTAAGATTGGTTTAGACCATCTCTACTTTGTAAATTAAATAAGAACGCCAGTTTATAAAAATTATCTTAGGAACTACAGATTAGAAAAGAATCCAGGGTTATTAACTTGAAACATGGCTAATACCACTGAGAAGAACAAAATTTTTTTAAAAATTTATTTATTTATTTATTTTTGGAGACAGAGTCTCATTATGTCACCCTCAGTAGAGTGCCAGCTCATAGCAACCTCAAACTCTTGGGCTTAAGTGATTCTCTTGCCTCAGCCTCCCAAGGAGCTGGGACTATAGGTGCCCTTGACAATGTCCAGCTTTTTTTGTTGCAGTTGTCACTATTATTCAGCTGGCCTGGGCCCAAGTTCAAACCTCCCAGCCTCAGTGTATGTGGTTGGCACCATAACCACTGTGCTACAGGCACCAAACCCTTTAAATTTTATTTAATCTTAATTAACATACATTGAAACAGTCACATGTGGCTGGTAACTACTATGTTCAACAGCAGAGATGTATACGACATTTCTGTCATTGCAGAAAGTTCTATTAAAAGAGCTATAGGCTCGGCGCCTGTGGCTCAAGTGGCTAAGGCGCCAGCCACATACACTTAAGGCGGCAGGTTCGAATCCAGCCCGAGCCTGCCAAACAACAATGACAGCTGCAACCAAAAAATAGCTGGGCGTTGTGGCAGGCGCCTGTAGTCCCAGCTACTTGGGAGGCTGAGGCAAGAGACTTGCTTGAGCCCAGGAGTGGGGGACAGCTTGAGGCTCTATCTCAAAAAAAAAAAAAGAGCTATAGAATAAAAACAAGATCCAATTCAAGGAAAATATAAAATAAGCATTATTTTTCCAAGCCCAGAACTACTCTAGTATTTAACTAAAACTAAAATAAGCTTTTGAGAAAGAAAAGGCTGCCTGAACAATGAGCTCACTCTGAAACTAACTGCTTATCTATCCAAGGTGATTTTGTTTCTAAAACCCAGAACAAATAGATAAGTTCCTTTATCAGTAAAACAGGGATATCTCGTAAGGCTATGAAGAGGTCTATGAAACTCTTTACACTACTTGATGCTATATATAGTAAGTTATTTCTACTTTTATCATTACTAAAGGAAACTAATCCTTCTTTTATTATTCTTTATTTCACCCTAAAACTGGAGTAACTAATTAATGTATAATTAATTAAAGATATAGAAACCCAAGAACCCATAATTCTAAACATAGGCACAGGAAATCAGGTATGTTTAGGCCAGGGTTTATCCACCCCAGGACTATCGACATTTTGGACTGAACATTTATCGTCAGGAACTGTCCTGTGCATGCACCCCTGGCCTCTACCAGTAGCATCTAACACACATATCAGGGTAACCATGAAAAGTGGCTCAAGACATTCCCAGAGTCTTTTGGGAAGGGCAAAATTCCTGGCTTCGGGAAAGCAAAAAGTAGTAGGAATGGAAGCGTATCATCTGATAAAAAACCATGCAGCTGCAGTAAATGAATTAGCTCCACTGTTGTGCCTTCTATCTCTTTACCTGCTGGTGTATGTAAAGGGTCTTAATTTCAGTATGTTCAATGAATTCTTCTGTTGTTTGAAATACTTTTACATTTTTACCCTTTCTTATGTGTCTAATTGTAGTGTACCTCCAATACAATGTGGAAAATAGTAAAGACAGTGTACACCACTGCCTAGCTCTCCATCTCAGTAGAAATGTCTCTAAATCCAAGGTGTTCCCATTAAATATGACAGTAGCTTTAAAGATACCAAATCATAATCATACCTTTAGAGATAATCACATCATTTCTTCCCTTGGATTAATTTGGTATACGGTATTAAGAAGTGTCTGTAATATGGAACCAACCTTGCATTCTTAGAATATATCCCAGGTAGTCATAATGTACTTTTATAAAGTACCGTGTTTCCCCAAAAATAAGACCTACTCAAAAAATAAGCCCTAGCAGAATTTATATGCATTTGTTAAATATAAGCCCTACCCTGATAATAAGACCTAGTGATGGGTGTGGCTATGCACTGTATCTGCATAGCCATGCCATGCATTTCAGCACAGAGAGGAAGACATCCCCTGAAAATAAGCCCTAGTGTGTCTTCTTGAGAAAGAATAAATATAAGACAGTGTCTTATTTTCGGGGAAACACAGTATTAAAATTAAAAACAATAGGCCAGGCATAGTGGCTCACACCTGTAATCCTACCACTCTGGGAGGCAAACGTGGGTGGATTGCCTCAGCTCCAGAGTTGAGACCAGCCTGAGCAAGAGTGAAACCCCATCTTTACAAAAAATAGAAAAGAACTAGTTGGGCACTGTGGCAGTCACCTGTAGTCCCAGCTACTAGGGAGACTGAGGCAAGACGACTGCTCAAGCCCAGGAGTTTGTGCAATGATGCCACAGCACTCTACCCAGGGCAACAGAGTGAGACTCTGTCTCAAACAAACAGGACTTGACTAATTAGATCTAAATTAAATTCCTCACTAATTATAATTTATCATATTTTCCCCTTTGTACATTTTTATTACTGCTGCTATTAATAACAAGTTTATTCAGAACAGCACAGAAACAATACAAATGTCCACAGGTCAATGAACAATTAAACTGTAGATTTGTACAGAATGAAATGGTATACACACAAAAAACTATACTGCTTGAATATTATGGACAAATCTCAAAAATTATATGTTAAATAAGAAAAAATAGAAAAAAGTATACACTGTATACTGCATTTATACTAAATTATAGAATAGAAAAAAACACTTTACTATGACAGAAACCAGAACAGTGCTTGCTTCTGGACGGGAAGTGTTAACGTTTTATCTTTCTAGCCTTCCTGAGTAAAATGGGTAAAAAGTTTTAAGAGGGAACTATCTTGAGGGAACTTTCTGTCATAATAAGTATAAGCCAGGTCTTGTTTAAGGTCAAACACATTTATGAAAATTTATTAAAATATATACTTAAAATTTGCCTTTTGTTGTAGGTTAAAAAAACTAAAGGGCAATAAAACAATGAGAAGTATTAGCATATAGCTGTGGCTATTTTAAAGTTGTATTCTCTCGCAGGTCATGGTGGTTCACATTGGTAGTCCCAGCAACGAGAGGCTGGCACAGGAGGATTTCTTGAGGGAAGGAGATTGTGACCAGCCCAGCAACATAGTGAGACAAAAACAGAAAAAGTAGCTGGGCATGGTGATGTGTGCCCACAGTCCCAGCTACTTGAGAGGCTGAGGCAGGAGAATTGCTTGAGTCCAAGGAGTTAGAGGTTGCTATAAGCTATGATGATATGGTATTATCACTGCACTCTAGCCCAGGCAACAGAGTGAGACCATGTCTCTAAATCAATCAATAATAAAATGAAATAAAATACAAAAAGAAAACAAAGATTAGCCAGGTGTACTCCAAAGGCTAAAGCAGGAGGATCATTTGAGCCCAATCATTTAGGGTTGCAGTGAGCTATAACTGCACCACTGCACTCCACCTTGGGCAGCAGAGTGAGATTCCATCTCTTAAAAAAAAAAAAGTTAAGGGCGACACCTATAGCTTCAGTGGGTAGGGCGCCAGCCACATACACTGAGGCTGGTGGGTTTGAACCTGGTCCAGGCCAGCTAAACAACAACAACAACTGCAACAAGAAAAACAAAAATAGCCAGGTGTTGTGGCGGGCACCTGTAGTCCCCAGCTACTTGGGAGGCTGAGGCAAGAGAATCACTTAAGCCCAAGAGTTTGAGGTTGCTGTGAGCTGTGATGCCATGACACTCTACCGAGGGGAACAACTTGTGACTCTGTCTCAAAAAAAATAAAAATAAAATAAATGTTGAGATTCTTGCTAGGTCACCAGCCCTCAAGCCCTGAATATTGAGCAGAGGTGAAAACAAGGTTCCCATAAGCAGGTAAGGCCACTGGGATTAACTCTGGTTGGTTGGCAACCATTTGAAATATTTTTCATATCAACTTTTTTTTCTATCAATTTTTCTTTTTATTAAATCACAGTTGTGTACATCAATGTAGTCATGGGGTACAATGTGCTGGTTTTATATACAATTTGAAATATTTTCATCAAACTGGTTAACACAGCCTCTATGGCATTTTCTTAGTTATTGTGTTAAGACATTTATATTCTATAGTGCTTACATTTACAAATGTGTGTATATGAGCCAGGCATGGTGCCATATTCCTGTAGTCCCAGCTACTCAGGAGGCTGAAGCAAGAGGATGGGTGAGCCCTAGAGTTTGAAGTTGCTGTGAGCTCTGATAATGCCACTCACTACACTATAGCCCAAGCAACTGAGAAAATTATCTCCAAACAAACAAATAAAATGTGTATATACAGGAATCATTTTAAGTAGCCAATATTATTTATCAAAGCTCCCTTCTCACCACAGTCTTGCTCAAAAACAGGACATTATTTGTCAGTGGAAAAGACGAGAAGAGAAAACCACCAGCACACACACTTCACTGAATGCCTGGTTTCTGAGTGCTGAAAGGTCCTTCATACCCTGTTTCTAAAGCAGTGCTTCACCGCTAACAGAAGCATGAATCAAGGCAGGAAAGCCCCATATCTTAGGTCCTTTCATTCATTAGTAAAGAAGTTTTGTAGGAAAAGACTCATTTCAGGAATTCTTTGGTGTAGAGTCACAGAGAATTATACATCCTGGGTATTGCACCCCTGTGGAGTCCTCTGGCCAGTGGAGGAGGCTATTTAAAGGGATGAAGGAGAGAGAAGAAAGTCCATCTGATGCAAGGAGACATTCTAAATGCAAAGTGTGGTCCAGAAGTTCACTCCTTCAACCTACTACTAACTGGGGACGTAGTCTTATATCTGGGCATACGCAACCCCCCCCCCCAGTTCAAGAAGAAGTCACCAGCATGCAAAGAAGGCTTACAGTAGCCTGTATGCTTACAATTATGGTTCCTACTCTTACCTAAATATGAAACTAAAAAGATCTTGAGAGATTTACTATCCTGTCTACTGCAAGCCATCTGATTAATGACAAGCACAGGTTTTTGTTTTTGTTTTTTTTTTAATTTGTTTTCCCTGTTTCTTCTGTTTCTCTTGTCTTCCTATGAGTTTCTTGTCTTTCTCCTTTTAGAATTCCATCTGGACACGTCCCTAGCAGTGTTTCCAAGTGCACCACCTGTATAGCTCCCTCAGTTGTTGCTCTAGGCACGACAACATGCAGAGTAACGTAACCACCGTCCGTGGAGACTGACATTGTACCAGTTCCAGCAAGATGTAGAAATCTTTCCACTTAGGTCTCTTTGCCTCCCACTTTTTAAATAAAATTACTTTAAGTTCCTCTGTATAGGCTCAGCGCCTGTGGCTCAAGCGGCTAAGGCGCCAGCCACATACACCTAAGGTGGTGGGTTCGAATCCAGCCCTGGCCCGCCAAACAACGACGGCTGCAACCAAAAAATAGCCAGGTGTTGTGGCAGGCGCCTGTAATCTCAGCTACTTGGGAGACTGAGGCAGGAGACTCACTTGAGCCCAGGAGTTGGAGGTTGCTGTGAGCAGTGAAGCCAGGGCACTCTACCCAGGGACTCAGCTTGAGACCGTCTCAAAAAAAAGAAAGAAAAAGTTCCTCTGTATACATTCAGCACAGAATCATAATGTTCTTTTGATTTATTTGTTGTTCTTTTTCAAATTTGAGCTACGAATTTAATTTTTTCATTTTTATTGATGCATTTAATGCAAATAATTTTCTTTTGTTCACTACTCTAAATGCACGCCAAAGATTCTGATAAACAGTATTTTAACTGTTATTTTTTTTTTAATTCCTTAAAGCTGGGTGTGTTGGCATGTGCCTGTAGTCCCAGCTACTGGGGAAGCTGAGGTGGGATGACTGCTTGAGCCCAAAGCTGCAGTGTGCTATGATCACGCCTGGGCAACAAAGCAAGATCTTACCTCTAAAAAAGACAGAGTGAGCCTCTGTAGCCCTGGGTAGAGTGCCATGGCATCATCATAGCTCATAGCAAACTCAAACTCTTAGGCTCCAGTGATTCTCTTGCCTTAGTCTCCCGTATAGCTGGGACTACAGGCAGCTGCTACAACATCTGACTATATTTTAGAGACTGGGTCTCACTCTTGTTCAGGCTGGTCTTGAACTCATGAGCTCAGGTAATCCACCTGCCTTAGCCTCCCAGAGTGTTAGGATTACAGACATGAGCTACTGTGCCCAGGCCACACAAATAACTTTTTAAAAGTGAAAGACGAGGGGCGGTGCCTGTGGCCCAGTGGGTAGGGCATCAGCCCCCTATACAGAGGGTGGCGGGTTCAAACCAGGTCCCAGCCAAACTGCAACAAAAATAGCTGGGTGTTGTGGCGGGTGCCTGTGGTCCCAACTACTTGGGAGACTGAGGCAAGAGAATCGCCTAAGCCCAGGAGTTGGAGGTTGCTGTGAGCTGTGACGCCACAGCACTCTACCAATGGTATAAAGTGAGACTCTGTCTCTTTAAAAAAAAAAATGTGAAAGACAAAAATGACAAAGGCCCAACAGAAAAGATAATTCACAAAAAGACAAAAAAAAAAAAATCCTTCAAACATGAAAAAAATGTTCAAACTCCCTCAGTTTTAGCTAAAAGTAACACTGAAATATCATTTCTCACATACTATACTGGCAAAATTAGGGGGGAAAAAGATGAAACATTCCATTAGAAAAACAGGCAGTCTCACACATTATTGGAAGGAATACAAATTGGTGCATTTCTTCTACAGGGAAATTGGAAATACCTAACAGACCACATATATACACAAACCTTTCAACTCCGGAATCCCACCACTATAAATCCACCCTGAAAAGTCATATGCCCAACAATAAAAAATATACATATGCACACAGATATTCACTGCAGCCTTGCTTATAATTGCAAAATCCTAGAAACAATCTAACTGCCCAGACACAAGAGATCAGCTGGATAAACTACGGCTCACCCAATACCCAATAATGCAGTAAAAGAGAACGAGAAGCACCTCCAAGGGACTGATGGGAGCAATTCCCACAACAGACTGTCAAGAGAAAAAAGCAGAGCACGAAGGAGTCTTTACAGCGTTCCCACCCTCCAGTAAGAAACAAGGGGCTACAGGACAACAGACACGCGTTTGCTCATCTGTAGAAAGAAAATGCTGGAAGGACAGACCAGAAAATAAAATGACCAATTATACACAGCAGGTAGACAGGAGAGAAAGGGAAAGAAGTAGGCCTGGGAGCAAGGAGGCCGGGCTGGAGAACCTGTCTTCTTACAGCTCTGACCTCACAACCACGGCAACAGCTACATACCAAAACACATCAGCTAGGAGGAACTAAAACTAGGATGTAAAGACGCAGCACCCGTAGCACAGTGGTTACAGCGCCAGCCACATACACCGAGGCTGGCAGGTTCAAACCCAGCCCAGGCCAGCTAAACGACGACAACTGCAACAAAAAATAGTCGGGTGCTGTGGCTGGCAACTATAGTCCCAGCTACTTGGGAGGCTGAGGCAAGGGAATCGCTTAAGCCCAAGAGTTTGAGGTTACTTTGAGCTGTGACGCCACGGCATTCTACTGAGGGTGATATAGAGAGACTCTGTCTCAAAAAAAAGAAAAGGATGCAAACACCAACCATGAAAGTCAATGTATTATAAATGAGCAAATACACTTAAGGAGCTACGAAAAAATAGGACTGACCCAAGTAACATTGAAAAATAGTCTGGTGCTTGAATACTACAATGCAAAAGACAAAAATTAAGTCAACAGGGTCAGGTGTGGTGGCTCACACCTGGAATCCCAGCACTCTAGGAGGCTGAGGTGTGTAAATCACCTGAGCTCAGGAGTTCGAAAGCAGCCTGAGCAAGAGCAAGACCCATCTCTAAAAACAGCCGGGTACTGCGGTGGGTGCCCTGCAGTCCCTGCTACTTGGGAGGCTGACGCAAGGGGGTAGCTTGAGCCCAAGGGTTTGAGGTTGCTGTGAGCTGTGACCTCACAGCACTCTGCTGAGGGCAACAAAGTAAAATTCTGTCTCAAAGCAAACAAACAAATAAAAAAAATAGTTAAGTCAATAAATGTGTTTCCTCACAGGAATATGGATTACAAATTCTAAAAGTTATGCATATTTGAGAGTTATTAATAAAAATAAACAAGTAAATACAGTAGAACCTCCCTAGTTAACTACCTCAAGTTGACCTAATTTTCACGGCCTGGGCATGTACCACATGTATGTGCCAGTACGACAGACCTAGTCTCTCAAGCTGACTACCTCTGTATGTTGGCCAGTTTGTTATAGTCCCTCACGTTGTCAACTTACAGAGATTCTGCAGTAATTTTAAGTAGTCAGACCTGGGTTTCTTACTGTTAAAGATGGAAGTTACAAACAAAGGAAAGGGGAAGAATAAATCTCGGAGAGTGGGACTGGAATCCAAAGCATCAGCGTCACATCATGGCTCAGGGCAGGGGCTGCGCGGCGGTTACTGAACACACACAGGTGTCCACCTCTGTGTGGGGACAGGGCCAGGGAGCAGGGGCTCCCAGCAGAATAAACAGGCCTAGTGTCCAGATTACGGTTTCTAAACACTATCATTCCCTAACAGGGACCATGAAATTTGGGGAATGGCTAATTGTAGTGCTAGTGGGGAAAATATAAAATGCGTCTAAGAACATCTGGTGGAGTCAGAAAATAATAAAGTATTCAAGAAAAGACGGAAGCTTGCTGAAAGAAAACACAGGGGCAGTTTGAAGCAGCTCGTAATGACCAAAGCTGGAACAATTTGAGCAACAAAACCAATCATGACTGTATTAAATATACAGCAAGAGAGAATAAATGTCCCTAAGTCCATGCTGATATAAATAGCTGATTAAAGAGACTGATGTAGAAGAAGGGAGAGCTCTTTCCTGTAGTAGAATTCCCATTAATAAATGTAGAAGAAAAGAGGAACAATAGAAAATCCCCAGCAGCCAGCAGGATAACAACTGTGGCAGAGGAAAACCACTTACAGTCTAAAACCATTAGGCAAAAGTTTAGGGAGGGAAATGATTTGCACAGTCTCAAAGTATCTCCCCAAGTTAATTAACTACAGGGGAAAGCTGCTTCACAGTTAAGAAGCTTGGCAGAAACCACATCAAGCAAGTGGTAAAGGCCAGCGTCCCCAGTAAGCAGCCACGTCAGCCTCACGAAGCCCCTGATGAGACGCACTCAGACATACATAATCTCTGCAGCCTTCTTGCCAAAAATACACTTGAGCAAAGCCAAACTGAGGGACATTTGACTAAATAATTAATCAATATTCTTTAAAGGATCAAGGTCATAACAGGCAAGAGAAGACTGGGTAGCCATTATAGAACGCAGGAAGGAGACTATAACCAATGCAAGGTGGGATCCCTCATAGGACTCTAGTTCAATGCTATAGTATCAATGTTAATTTCCTTGCTCTGACAACTATATTGTAGTTATGGAAGATGTTGCCTTTCTAAGAGACGGACAAAGAATATATGAAAACTCAGCACTTGTAACTTTTCTGTGTGCCTAAAAAACTCTTAGGCTGGGTACAGTGACTTATGCCTGTACTTTAGGAGGCTGAGGCATGAGGACTACTTGAGCCTAGGAGTTCAAGACAGCCTAAGCAATACAGTGAGACCCCATCTCTTGAAAAAATTAAAACATTATCCAGGCATGGTGACACACACTAGCTATTTCAGAGGCTGAGGCAGAAAGAGCCCTTGAGCTCACGAGTTCGAGGTTTCAGTGAGCTATTATCGTGCTACTATACTTTAACCCAGGTGACAAAGTGAGACCCTGTCTCTAAAAAACAAAAACAAACAAAAAAAATTTTTGTTTTAAAGACTATGAAGTATTCAAGGGCAGAGAGTATCTTACCAGGTATTCCCACTACAGAGCCCTTTATCTACTAGTAGATCAATAAGGCATTAAGTGATGAGGGAATAAGCACAGGAAATTACACATTATGGTGCCCAAGGAAGTACCGAGCATGCACAGACCAAACAGAAAGTGCTGTAGGTCAAACTCATTTCACATATAAAACACTGTGGATTAAAACCAGAAAATGAATCTTAAGCTGCAAAACTAAGAGCTCCGAGACACCATGAAACTCCTTAGGGAACTTGGAGTAGCTAAAGGGATCATTTATTTATTACTATTATTATTTTTTTGAGATTAAGTCTCACTCTGTCACCCTGGGCAGATAAAAAAATTTTTTTACATGCTGAAAAATTGGTTGTGAAATTGTCTACAGACATAGTTTATCTATCTCAATCCATAAACATATCCTAGCTGCCCATAATAAAGTAAAGAAATAAATTAATTGAGGATGAAAAGAAGGAGATAAAAAGTCCCAAAGAGCCAGTTTAGGGGTTTTTGGTCCTAGTCTTCCAGAAAATTCATCTCAAAACATCTTCCTATAGGCTTGGTGTTTGTAGCTCAGTGGTTAGGCTGCCAGCCACACGCACTGGGGCTGGTGGGTTCGAACCTAGCCTGGGCCTGCTAAAAAAACAAACAACAACAACAACAAAAAATAGCTGGGCATTGGGGCAGGTGCTGGTAGTCCCAACTACTTGGAAGGCTGAGACAAGACAATTGCTTAAGCCCAACAGTTTGAGGTTGCTGTGAGTTATGACACCACAGCACTCTACTGAGGGTGACAAAGTAAGACTCTGGCTCAATTAAAAAAAAAATCTTCCTATAATATGAATCCCTAGGTAAAATGGTAGCGTGTAACCTGATTCATCTTAGAATGTCTTCCCCCAAGTGATAGCTTAACACAGGGAGCAGATAATCAGAGTAGGAAACCAGCCTGTAGGCCTGTGAGACTGTATGATCTCCTATGCTTGCCATCCGCGCTCAGTGCACTGATGCCAGTGCACAGGAAACCTGAGAATGGTTCTCTGGTCACATGTTCTCAGTCAATCACAAATCAATCTAGATCCTGGATCATCAATATTACATTATCCTCAGAAGAAAAGGGTAACAGTAAACAAACTGCAAGCTACAGTTTATCTGCTCATTCTTGGAATATCCCCAGATGGCCTCCTGAGCTAACTCTTCTCCTTATACTAAAGTATCTGAATATCCAGATTAACCCATATAACAGGACACAGAAAAATAAAACACCACATTTTCTATGTATAATGTACACTTTTTTGGTCCAAAGTTTTGAGGGAAAACTAAGGATGCGCACTACACAAGGGTGCTATGGCTCAGGAGTGGGTGAACTCCTGGTGCTTTCACAGAGGGTTCCAGGAGGATGAGATCCGGTGGGAATGGGCCACAGTGGTTTCCACCAAGCACTACAATCAGGGGAGTGTGCAGTGGCGGGACTGGTGAGAGCCAAGGCCCGGCCACACAGAAGGGACTAAGAGTCCCACACGGGCCCCAGGGACTTGCCAGGCTGCCTGCAGGCCAAGTAGCCTCAGAAGCTCCCACCCCACCAGCCAATGTTTGGCCATCTCAGCAGTGGCCCCCACAGTGGCAGGGAGGGAAGGGTTCCCAGGAGAGAGAGAGAGAAGGGGCAGCCTTCACAGAGCAGGCAGCTGCAGGAGGACAGTGTGATCTGCACGTTTACTGGGGGAGCGTTAGCCCTCCCCAGATGTGTCTCTCCTGGCTGAGAGGAAGCCACTTTCTCCAGGGGCATTTCCTTGAAAGTTTGGGCCAAAATGTGGGTTTGCATTATACACAGGAGTGCATTTTACAGAGCAATATATAGTAAATGGGTGCTGGATAACTGGATCAATAATTCAGCACAAGATTACATTTAATTTCTTTTTTTCTGTTCCTCCTTTCATACTTCCAAGAATGCAGTGAGAGTTGATGAGCAAAGTACTATGCTACTGGGTCTGAGTGTGAGAAGCTCTGTGAGGGGGTTTCACATACTTTACCCAACTGGAAATTGACCAGAATATATATGTATGTGTGTGTGTGTGTCACTTAGCCATGTGATTTTGAATACATTTGTCAAGGGAGAGCTCAAAGGTCAATAAACCTAATACTGGTCATTAAGCCATCAGACAGGTCCAGGATTCAAACTGAGGCCTTCTAATTTTAGTCTATTATAACACAAAGCCAGCTAAAATGCTTACCTGGGAATAAAGAAAATTAAAAAATACTCTGCTCAAGATGCTATGTGTACTATATGGTAGTTATTAATGAGTTTAATGAAATAAAGAAAATATTCCAGAAACTAATTTCCAGAAACTTAGCTTGAAAGGGAGGGCTGGGTGGCGGCCCAGGGCAGGCACCCACAATGGCAGTGCTGCGGCAGGGCTGGGCCCCCACACGTCCTTCCAAACTGTGCAGGCAGCATATCAAGAGTGGTCAATCACACGATTATGGAGAAAGGACGGCAAAGGAATTTTGTTTTCCTTTTGATTCGTGATGGCTAAAGGACAAAGCTCTCTCCCCTCTTTTATAACCCAACTTTAACACCAGCTTGAAAGAAAAGTTATACATCTGTTTCCTCCTGAGTGAATGGGATGACAAGAGCCCCCTCGGAGTTACCGTGAGCAGGATGAATCCACATAACTGAGCCCTTTGATCTTCTACAAGAATGGTGCTAAGCACTAACATTATCAGTCTTTTTCTTTCTTCTGTTCTCCTTGAGGTTTTTTTTTCATTACTTTCATTTGATCCCCTTTTATGTGCCTATAGACTATTTTGTGTGTCTCTCAAAATTGAATTTATTTTTAGTAGTACTGGTTTATATCTACAGAGAAAAAAAAATCTTTCTGTGGATAAACTGTGAAAAGAAAAATTGAAAGACAAAAGTTAAAGCTTAATCCTCTCCCCCTCCCTCACCAAACATACACCAAATATTTTTAAGTTCAAGTAATCTAGCTCTGGTCAAGAGAAAAGATACAGAGATTCCTGGGACACTGTCACTCCATTCTGTTCTATCAGAGGTGATCTGACAGGCAACCCAAAGCTTCTCCCAGGGCGAGAATAATGCTGCTGGCAGTGAGGTGGATGCACCAGATGCCGCGATGCCACTGAGTCTGCTAGTATTTAAAGAATACCTCCTACGCCCGCCCATTCAGTAAGAAAGTGACCACTTGTCAGCCGATGTCTTTGGAAAGATCCAATTGTTAAGTTACAAAAAGGATGCTGTATTGGAAGTTAATGAAATTTAAGATAAAAGTTTTTTTAAACAGCACCACTTTTCATTGCCACTTTAAAGAAAATACTATCGGAGAAAAAGTCCCCATTAACAAAGGTTTTAGTCACATACCCCTCTGTATGGAGGGGCCAGTGAAAGGTCAGTGACTTGTACAACGAATCTCCAGAAAACATGTGATTGTAAACCTAGCTGGAATCGATTTATCTGTGTCCAGCTGGAGTTACCTGGGATAACTTGTTCTTCTAAAAATTCTAAAATGAGGCTCGGCGCCTATAGCTCAAGCTGCTAAGGCGCCAGCCACGTAACCTAAGGTGGCGGGTTCGAATCCCCAGCCCGGACCCGCCAAACAACAATGATGGCTGCAACCAAAAAATAGGCGGGCGTTGTGGCAGGCGCCTGTGGTCCCAGCTACTTGGGAGGCGGAGGCAAGAGACTCGCTTGAGCCCAGGAGTTGGAGGTTGCTGTGAGCTGTAATGCCACGGCCCTCTACCCAGGGGGACAGCTTGAGGCTCTGTCTCAAAAAAAAAAAAAATTTATTGAATAAACAAAACGTTAATGAACATTTTAAATACCTATAAAGAGATTCTTCGAGCTTATAGGAAAGAGGAATAGGGCACATCCAGGAATGAGTCCCTGGGAGTGAGTTCCAGCTGCTTCCACCAAAAACTTCAGACCTGTGGGTCTCCTGTTTGTGTAGATGGTCCACCAGGAAATAACTGTGCTCTCTCTGAAACATCAAGAATTTATAGGTGCCTGAAAATAAAATGACAAACTATACACCGTTTGGCTAAAATCAATGACATTTCATATCAGATTATAGCATAGACAAGTAATAGAAGTCACTAAAAAGTTTAAGAGAAATGAACATTGGGTGTCTGTTATATGCCAGGACACAAAGATGATTCAGACACAAGCCTGCTTGCTCTCAAGATGCTCCCAGTCTGATGGGGGAGACAGCCACGGAAACTGCCAAGTACACAATGTTACCATCAGCCTGCTAGCAGGAAATGTAGTCAATACAAAAGCAGGGGAGGGGTGATTAAGGTAGCAGCAGAGTAGGTGATGTCTGAGCTGGGTTTTTAAGCATGAATGGAAGAGGAGAAAAGAGCTCAGAAAAGAAATCTGTAAGTGGGAAACATTTCACAATCAACCCTTTCCCCCTGTTTAGTAGAAATGCCTCCTATCAGTTGTTGAAGTAGAATTTGAGAACTTCTGGTTATCTTCTGGTTATTGGGGCACTCCAGGAAAGGCTGAGTTAAAAGAACAGAGGGCGGGAAGGGAGACTAGCAGTTTCACAAAGCAGGGAAGAGGGGGCAGTTTAATAGTGTGGGCTCCATCACAGGAGTAAGACTCCCACAAGAGAAAGTGACGGAGTACGAAGGACAGGGGCACTTCATTCATGCCTTGGCTCTTGCCTGAAGCACCCTTTCCCCTGTTCGCCACTTGTCTCAGCTTCAAAGCCTGTGTTTGCCCCAGCCTAGAGAGTGATGTGGCACTCAAAGCCCTTCTCCATCTAGCCCCTGGAGACCTTCCAACCTCATCTGTTCCACACCTTTTCTCACCTCCAACAGCCAAGCACTTCTCTCACTCTCTGGCTTCACAGACACTGCTTTTTCAGTCTATCATTTTTACCTTCCCACTTCTCAACCTAGAGAATTTTTTTGATTCTTGGGGATTCATTGAGGGTACAAAGAACCAGGTTACGTCGACTGCACTTGTTATATACAGACCCTCTTATAATTGTATCCCTCCCATTCCTCTTTCAAGAAAGGACTGTAGTGTCACCACCTCAGGAGGCTCTCCCTGGATGTTCAGGCTAAATAGCAACTGCCTCTGAGCAGCCATAGCTCCCTCTACCATGGTCCACCATCTGGACCACTTCTGCTCTTGTCCTTGCTTATCTACTCTCCACAGAACACCCAGAGTGATCCTTCTACAACCTGAGACTCACTGTGATACCTCCCTGTTTGTTTTTTTGTTTTGAGACAAAGTCTCACTATGTTGCCCTCAGTAGAGTGCCCTCGCACCACAGCTCACAACCACCTCAAACTCCAGGGCTTAAGTGGTTCTCCTGTGTCAGCCTCCTGAGAAGCTGGGACTAAAGCACCCACCACAATGCCTGGATATTTTTTGTTGCAGTTGTCATTGTTGTTTAGACGGCTCAGGCTGGGTTCGAACCCGACAGCCTTGGTGTATGTGGCAGGTGCCATAACCACTGTGCCACAGGAGGAGCCAATACCTCCCTGTTTTAAAAATGAAAGAGGAAACGAACCTTTATGTCTTGGTTTAAAGACCATCATCTTCCCTGTGGCCTACCAGGCTCCATGAGCCCACACTTCTGCCTGCCTCTCCACCTTCCCCTCCCATCCCTTGTCCTTCCTGCTCCAGCCCAACCAGCTTTCTTTGTTTCTCAAAGCACCATGTTTCTGTATCCCTGCTTCAACCTGGTGATTTCTACTCCTTCTTTCAACTCAAACCTCGCTTCTGAAAAGGCCTCCTTGGTCCCCGTGGCTAGTTTAGGTGGTATTTCCCACAATAGTACTTTTAGAACTCTATGAATTAGGCCAGACCAGGCGGCTCACACCTGTCATCCTAGCACTCTGGGAAGCCGAGGTGTGAGGATTGCTTGAAGCTCACAAGTTAGAGACCAGCCTGAACAAGAGCAAAACCTGTCTTTACTAAAAATAGAAAATCTAGCCAGCCTTTGTGGCAAGCTCCTGTAGTCCCAGCTCCTCAGGAGGCTGAGGCAAGAGGATAGATTGAACCCAGGAGTTTGAGGTTGCTATGAGCTATGATGCCACAACACTCTACCCAGGGCAAGTCTCAAAAAAAAAGAACTGCATGAATTATTTAATGCTTATCTCTCCCTAGCTAGGGAGGCACCTAGAGTAGAACCTGGCATAGAAGAGGTGCTCAGCAAGTGTTTGCTCAATGACAGTAGGAGTATGCTAGCTCTTACCACATGACATGAAGCCTCCAGTTTACCCGGCTTCTCTCACACCAGGCAGTGAGTTACTGGACTAGTACAGGGTCAGTACTCAGCCCCATGCTTGGCACTTCATGGACTCAGTAGGGGGGTTTTTAAGCATAGGAGACATTGTGAGGTACAGCGTAGATCCCAGATCAGTGAAGACCTGGCACCTTAGCTGCTGGGAATGCTAAAAATGCAAAGCTTTTAGCTGTCTACCCTTCTAGAGTCAGGGCCATCTTGGCCTTTGTTGTACCCCTTCCCAGGTGGCCCCTCATCCAAGGACTGATGAAAGCAGGGGTATAAAGGCCCAACCATCTCAGGTAATCTGATGGGCCTCTCTAGCTCCAGAGTCCCTGTCCTGTCTGTCAAAGCTGTCCTTAGGGGACGGCACCTGTGGCTCAGTGAGTAGGTGCTGACCCCATATACCGAGGGTGGTGGATTCGAACCTAGCCCTGGCCAAACTGCAACAAAAAAATAGCCCGGCATTGTGCTGGGCACCTGTAGTCCCAGCAACTACAGAGAATCAGCTAAGCCCAAGAGCTGGAGGTTGCTGTGAGCTGTGATGCCATAGGTCCAATTCAGCCTGGGCCATAGGACTTTACCGAGGGTGACAAAGTGAGACTCTGTCTCTAAAAAAAAAAAGATACTGTCCTTGGGCCTGTACTGAGCTCTCTATTTCTCCCTCTGCTACCTCTGTCCTTTCTGTCCCCTGGCTTTCCACAGGTATTGACCCCAGGGGTGCTCCCTTCTTAAATGCCCTGCACTCCAAACTCCATTTCAGAATCTGCTTCCCAGGAACCCAGCCTGCCACAGGCTGTGGGTCTTCTCTTCTGCTTCTCTAAGCCCTCACTTTCAGGAAACATTCATTCGTTCACCTGAAATGTGTAGGCACCATTACCATTCAATCATCAAAATGATTTTTTTCTATTTATCCTGCTCCACACTGACCAGGTGGATCAGGAAGGGAGGCTAGCTGAATCAGACAAGTGGAGAGACTGAGGCCCAGAGTTGGGGAGTGGCCAGCCTAAGGCTAAGGCACTCACTACCCTAATCAGAAGATAAGATCTCGGACCCAGATTTTTGCTTCCCTCCCCCTACAAGTCGCTGTATCCTGGAACAAGAGGGAGCGTCACTGCAATAAATTCTAGTCTCAATGGTCAAAATCCTCAAACAGTGGCTCAGGGGTCCGGTTCAGGAGGGCGGAGTCCAGCGCTCCCGCAGTACAGATGGGGAAACTGAGGTCCAGAGCCAAATACTCCATCGGCGGCAGAGGAAACCCAGAAGGGGGCGCGTCCTGCCTCCCAGGGCCCAGCGGCGCCGGGGCCGCCCCCTCCCGCCCCCCACGCCGCGTCCCCCCGCCTCGCCTCTGCCCTCGCAGCACCACCACCCCGGAGGCGAGTCATGGTGGCGGCAGTGGCGGCGGCGTGGCTGCTCCTGTGGGCCGCGGCCTGCGAGCAGCGGGAGCAGGACTTCTACGACTTCAAGGCAGTCAACATCCGGGGCAAACTGGTGTCGCTGGAGAAGTACCGCGGCTCGGTGAGTGAGCGTCCCCAGCGGGGCCAGACTGGCTGGGGGCGGCGCCCGCAGCCTGGGGCCCCTGCTGGGTGTGGCTCTGAGGGGCTCCGGCCCCCGCAGCCCGGCCCTGGCTCCCCACCCCCACTAGGGCACAACACCGCCACCTCCACCCCCCCACGCACGCCTGGCTCCGCGCCAGCAGATCCTGCGTCCTGGTCTGCGCCGCGACTACGTGGCACTGCCCTGGCACGCGGTGACACCCGAAACTCTCTCAGTTTACGCCGACTGCGCTCCCAGCACTTTTAGTCAGCAGAGTCCAGATCTCAACCCAGGTTAGATGACCCGGCCCAGCTTTTGCCATTCATGGGTGGGAAAAGTAACCGCAGCATCGTGCGGCCTTTCTCTCTCCAGCTCCCAGTTTCCGCATCTGCAACAGGGGGAGTTGCTGATACGGGGTCCATCTGGGAACAGTGTGGAAATGAATGTGCAGTGCAGAGGGAATCATCATTTTAGATGCCTGGGAACCTTACTCAGATCATCCTTTGGAGAGTACACTAAGGCTAGAGAGGGAAGGCATTGGCACAAAGCCACACTGCACTAGAAAGCGTCAGAGCCTGGAAGAGAACCCCAACTCCCTTCCATCTGGGGTCCTCTCTAGGCACTCTCTTAGATGGCCGGCAGCTCAGGATGAGATGTAAGTGTCATCCAGACTCCTTACCAAGAAAGAATCTAAGCTTAGAGAGGACTTATGTATGGGTGAGTCTTTGAAATAAACCTAGATTTTAGCAAGACTAAGAACCAAACAGCAAGAGCAGTGGTGGGCAAGAGATGGGAAGCAAACTGCAAGCAGTTGTGCTTGAAGGAGTATGAAATCAGAGGCTGAGAGTGGTAGGAGAGGAGGCCGCAGGGATGAGGGAGGGACCAGAAGAGACGGCCAACACTACATTGAGAGGACCACACATACTGTTGTGTGTAATGAATAACCTTCCACATCAGGATGGACCTGGGGACTCTGGTGTGGGAAGGGCCAGGGCATCCAGATTTGGTTGAACCACATAAAAATGGCTGTCAACATTCTCCTGGAAAACAAGGCCATCTCTAGGGAAGAAAATACTCTATAAGCCGGGTCTGCGCCTGTAGCTCAGGCAGCTAGGGCGCCAGCCACATACACAGAGCTGGCAGGGTCCAATTCAGCCTGGGCCAAAAAATAGCCAGGCATTGTGATGGGCACCTGTAGCCCCAGCTACTTGGGAGGCTGAGGCAAGTGAATCCCTTGGGCCCAGGAGTTTGAAGTTGCTGTGAGCTATGACAGCACAGCACTTTACCCAGGACAACAGCTTGAGACTCTGTCTCAAAAAAGAAAAAAAAAAAAAGAAAATACTCTATAAGCCTTGAAATTCTTCATTTCTTTTTCTTTTTAGTAATACCATTAGGAGAGATAAGCCTTGAAATTCTCAAATTTGGGGCTCAGTGCCTGTGGCTCAAGTGGCTAAGGCGCCAACCACATACACCTAAGGTAATGAACGGGTTCGAATCCAGCCCGGGCCCACCAAACAACAATGATGGCTGCAACCAAAAAAAAAAAAAAATAGCCGGGTGTTGTGGCGGGTGCCTGTGGTCCCAGCTACTTGGGAGGCTGAGGCAGGAGACTGGCTTGAGCCCAGGAGTTGGAGATTGCTGTGAGCCGTGATGCCACGGCACTCTACCCAGGGGGACAGCTTGAGGCTCAGTCTCAAAAAAAAAAAAGAAATTCTCAAATTTGGATGGGAGTCCTGGGGGCAGTAATTCCTGTCCTGATTGTCCCTCAGGGTGCTGTGAGTTTCAAATGTGATGATTGCATAAAAGCACTTGGTAAACTGTAGAGTGCTCTGTACCTGTATTTGGCAGAGCCTACCAGAAACTTCACCCAGAACTCAGGACAAAAAACAAGAACAGGGCCCATTCCCAGTCAGGCTTTCCCTTCTCTCTAGCACAGCTCACCAGAGAGCTCACCAGAGTTAACACCTGATATTCATTAATTTGTTATTTATTATTGAGTACCTACTGTATGCTAAATACTAGGCCAGGCCCTGGGGATACAGTGGTGAAAAAAATAGATATTTCCGGGCGGTGCCTGTGGCTCAGTGAATAGGGCACCAGCTCCAAATATCGAGGGTGGCGGGTTTAAACCCGGCCCCGGCCAAACTGCAACAAAAAATAGCCAGGCGTTGTGGTGAGCGCCTGTAGTCCCAGCTTCTTGGGAGGCTGAGGCAAGAGAATAGCCTAAGCCCAGGAGCTGGAGTTTGCTGTGAGCTATGATGCCACAGCACTCTACCAAGGGCAACAAAGCAAGATTCTGTCTCTAAAAAAAAAAGAAGATATTTCCACTTTATTTATTTATTTTAAGAGACAGTCTTACTTTATCCCCTTTGGTAGATTGCTGTGGCATCATACCTCACAGCAACCGCCAGCTTTTGGGCTTAGGGGATTCTCTTGCCTCAGCCTCCCAAGTAGCTGGGACTACAACCTGCCACAATGCCCAGCTATTTTTTTTGTTGTTGCAATTTGGCCAGGGCCAGGTTTGAACCCACCACCCTCAGTATATGGGGCCAGCACCCTACCCACTGAGCCACAAGCGCCACCCAGTATTTCCACTTTAATAGAGCTTATATGGGGTGGGGAGGTAAGAGATAATAAGGAACTGAGAAATAAACAAGATAATTCTTAGTAATATGCATGAAGTCAAAAATATAACCAGGTCACATAGCTACTAAGCAATATAGTTAGAATTTGAACCCAAGCAGTCCAGCTCCAGAGTCCATGCCCTTACTTGCCAAGATTAGATGGAAACAGTCCAAGGAAGCTGTAAACAGTGCTGTCCACTAACCCAAGCTAGGCCTTCTGCTCCGGCTATATGCTCATTCATTCTCTTGAAAACATTTCCTGGCTCCTACTATATGCCAGCCCTAGTGACATAGCCATGAGCAAGATTGACACAGTTTCTGCCCCCGGCTAACTGAGACAACAGTCATTTATACTAGTGTAGAGGATGGATGAACAGGTGATCACTTGGAATGTGCTTGCCTACCATGTGGGGTCATGTACCTGTAGGCCTGAATGTAGTGTGTACATGTGTGTCTGTGTGTGTGTGAATGGTCTGTTTGCTTACTTCTGTGTATGAGTACAAATCTGCATTTGTGTCTGTGCCTGTATATTTATTTATTATTATTATTTTTGAAGAGACAGAGTTTCACTTTATCGCCCAAGGTAGGGTGCTGTGATGTCACACAGCTCACAGCAACTTCCAACTCCTGGGCTTAGGTGATTCCCTTGCCTCAGCCTCTCGAGTAACTGGGACTATAGGCTCCTACCCCAACGCCCAGCTATTTTTTTGTTGCAGTTTGGCTGTGACTGGGTTTGAACCCAACACCCTTGGTATATGGTACTGGTGCCCTGCCCACTGAGGGACAGGCACCACCCTGTGCCTATATATTTATATATGTAAATTATCTGTGTGTATTTGGGTGTGTCTGTCTATGTTTTGGTCTCTAAGGACCAAGTGTTTTGGTTTCAGAGATGGAACTAGATGCATGATTTTTCCCCTTTCCAAAAGAGTGGGCAGACACACAAGATGTGGGTTAAACATAAGCAAGTTTTAATGTTGTCATTGCACAAGGAGCCAGCAGGGAAGACAGAGGAAGATTCCTAACTGGGGGGGTAGTCCCAGTTTCTTACCACCCCAGGCAGATTATAGTTTATACCAACCTTAAATTGAGGGGATTGTTCTAATTAGCCCAGAACCTGGGTCCTCCAACTCCTGGGCTTAATCGAGTCTCCTGCCTCAGCCTCCCAAGTAGCTGGGACCACAGGCGCGGCTATTTTTTTGGCTGCAGCCATCATTGTTTGGCGTGCCTGGGCTGGATTCAAACCCACCACCTTAGGTGTATGTGGCTGGCACCTTAGCCACTTGAGCCACAGGCGCCGAGCCATGAAGGCATTTTTGATTATCAAGACTAGACATCTAGTGAGTAGGGGCCAAGGATGCTGCCTGATATCTGCAATGCATGAACAGGATAGCTCCCCCAACAACTAAGAACTATCAAATTCTAAATGTAAATAATGCTGAGGCCACTGCCGAGGCAGATGGACTGCCTGAGTTCAGGAGTTCAAGACCAGCCTGAGCACTGTGGTGCATGCCTGTAGTCCCAGTTACACAGAAGGCTGAGGCAAGAGGATCACTTGAGCCCAACAGTTTAAGGTTGCTATGAGCTATGACACCAGGCCTTCTGTTGAGGACAACATAGTGAGACTCTGTCTCAAAAAGAAACAAGCAAACAAACAAATCCTTTAATAATATATAGCTAGAAGCTAAAAACATAGTATTGGTGTCAGAATTCTAATTGCAGTATTATTATGATCAAATTTCATCAGTCAGCTTGATATTTATTGCCTAAAGTCTTTAATAAATCAAAAGATTCGTCTAGGGATCAATGAAAGTGGTATCTGTTTGCTGGAGAGGAGGGGAACAAAATGGGATTGCCCTGGGGTCCTAGGCATCTTTTTATTCAGAAAATTTGTGCGTGTCCACATACCCATGCAGGTGTCTGTAATATTGTGGATGTGTGCACACCTACTCATTAAGCTGACACTTATAAAAACTTTTCCTTATGCCAGACCAAGGGACGAAATGGACATAGCTCCTCTCCTCAATAGGTTCGTGTTCTAGAAAGGAAACTGATGCATACACAGGCGTGTGGAGTGAGAAGTGATGAGTGCTTTCTGAGCCAAAAATTAAACCCAGGTCTGCCTTTCCACTTCCCCTAATCACTTCCCAATTTGTGGTCACCATTGTGTATGCCTCTCTCTATTAATATGCTACCTTTGTGGCACGTATGATATCTGCTAATGTGTGTTTGTGTCAAGGGCAGGTGCACACCCATTTATGTGTATTGTGTACTTTTGTTCACCCATGTTCATGTGTGTGTGCCCGCATTTGTAAGTCCCTCAGTGTTTGTTTCACACGTGCATGTGTTTGTGTATATATGAGAGCATAACACACACATATACATGGACAGAATGTTCCTGTGTGTGTGAGAGTACATTCATTGTTGAGGGAGTCACATATGGGGGCATGTCAGGGCATGTACAAGTGCATGCATGAGTCCTCACTGAGTCCTGTATGTGTCGACGTGGTTTTGTTTTGGTCATGCAGGTGTCCCTGGTGGTAAACGTAGCTAGTCAGTGTGGCTTCACAGACCAGCACTACCAAGCCCTGCAGCAGCTGCAGCGGGACCTGGGTCCCCACCACTTCAACGTGCTTGCCTTTCCCTGCAACCAGTTTGGCCAGCAGGAGCCTGACAGCAACAAGGAGATCGAGAGCTTTGTTCGCCGCACCTACAGTGTCTCGTTCCCCATGTTTAGTAAGATCGCAGTCACCGGCACTGGTGCCCACCCTGCCTTCAAGTACTTGACACGTGAGTTCTGGTCCCTACATCATCTCCTCACCTTCTCTCAGTTGGCTGAGGCCACGGTTCCCTGGGCAGCAGGAACCACTGGCTAGCTGGGTGACAGCAGCCCTTCCCCTTCCTGACCCTCTCAGGTGGGCTGCTGTTTTGTTCCAGCACTAGTCTGTAAGGATAATGGGAACAGGGGCTCCTAAGGGGTATTCCTGCCTAACAGTATCTCCACAACTGCTCCCTTGAAGTTCTCTTTCGGAAGCATTCCTGCAGACTTCTCTGGGAAGCTGTTTCCACATTCAGAGGCACCTAGAAGGAGACTGGGCCCCCACATTTTAGTCCGTGTAAATCAGTTGAGTTTATAGACTTATGATGGAGCAATCACTGCACAGACAGGGGACTCCACAGTGCCTGGAGAAGGCTGAGTCAGGCATCTCCTGCCCTGAGTCAGAGGCCATCAGAGGAAAATTGTCTGAGCTAACATACGAGATCATTTTTTTTTTTTTAAGAGACAGAGTCTCACTTTATCACCTTCAGTAGAGTACTGTGACATCACAGCTCACAGCAACCTCCAACTCCCAGGCTTAGGCGATTCTCTTGCCTCAGCCTCCCAAGTAGCTGGGGCTAAAGGACATACCAGATCTTAATACAATAGAACCTCTGTAAGTTGACCACCCAAAGGACTATAACAAACTGGTCAACATAAGGAACTAGGCCTATTGTACTGACAGTACATGTGGTGCATGTCTGGTCTATGAAAACTAGGTCAACTTAAGGGGATGACTAATGTAGACAGGTGGTCAGCTATGGAGGTTCTACCAGTGGTTCTCAACCTTCTTAACACTGCAAACCTTTAATACAGTTAAAAGGGGTCACGACCCACAGGTTGAGAACCACTGGCGTTCTACTGCATTTGAGAACTAGATCCCTTCTCTAGCCCCAGAAGCCTTAGAGCCACAAAATGGGTCATGGACTATGCCTGTCATTAGGGTCATTTCTACCTCAGGCCGTCTTCCTCCTTTGGAGGCTCCATTTGTCCTCACTCCCTACTTTTAGTTACCTTTGGGGTCCTCACCACCACCCTGACGCCCACCCTGCAACCTACTTAGCTGAAGGGGTAAACGAGAAACAAGAGAAACCAAACCAAAGGTCCCTCACCGAGGCAAGTCTGTGTTTTGCTCTGTGGGTCAGTCCTATGTTTGCTTCTTTCCTGTGTGCTTTTTTAGTTCCTTCTCAGTTCCTGTAGTTATAGATCAAACCTGGCCTTGCTTTAGAAGCACCTAGAGAGCTCTAAAAAATGCATAAGCCTGAGACCGACTGAAGCAGGGCCCAAGAATCTGTTTATTTTAAGCAGTCCTCCTCCCCTGCTAGTGATTCTGATGCAACCAGTTCATGGACTAACATTTGGAAACCATTAAGATTTAATCAGAGAATAGGGTATAGCCTGTTCAGTAGTCTGAGGTTATAAATAAAGGATAATTTGATACTGCTTCATCAAACACTTCACAGAATCCTAAAGCAGTCATTCTCAATCTTGGCCCCACATTAAAATCTCCTGGAGAGCTTTTTTTTTTTGTGACAGAGTCTCACTTTGTCAACCTAGGTAGAGTATCATGGCATCATAGTTCACAGCAACCTCAACTTTGGGTTCAAGTGATTCTCTTGCCTCAGTCTCCTGAGTAGCTGGGACTGTAGGCATCTGCCACAATGTCTGGCTATTTTTTTAGAGACAGGGTCTTGCTTAGGCTGGTTTCAAACTCCTGAGCTCAAGCAATCCACCTGCCTCAGCCTCCCAGAGTGCTAGGGATACAGTCCTGGGGGGCTTTTGAAAGATACTGATGCCTCAGTCTTAGCCTGAGAGATTCTGACTCAAGTGATCTGGGGTGTGGATTAGACATCAGGATTACACTGCCTCAAGGGAAGGATGGACACTGGTAATGGAATTCCAGGAGAAGGGACACAGGGAAGCACACTTTGTTCTCATTCTTCTTTCTTTCTAGAGACTTCTGGGAAGGAGCCCACCTGGAACTTCTGGAAGTATCTAGTGGCCCCAGATGGAAAGGTGGTAGGGGCTTGGGACCCCACTGTGTCAGTGGATGTGATCAAGCCCCAGATCACAGCACTGGTGAGGAAGCTCATCCTGCAGAAGCGAGAAGATTTATAACCACTGTTTTCCTACACTTCCCCCGCCCCCACCCTGTCTTGTCCACCTGTCACTACCAATGCAAACTCAGATGGTGCTTCAAAGGGAGAGACACAATGACTCTCCTTCCTTCACTCTTACTCCTGTGGGGGAAAGTCCTCTCATTTCTTTTTTTTTTTTGAGACAAGAGTCTCACTTTGTCACCCTAGGTAGAGTATCATGGCATCATAGTTCACAGCAACCTCAACTTTGGGTTCAAGTGATCCTCTTGCCTCAGCCTCCTGAGTAGCTGGGACGACAGTGCCTACCACAACACCTGGCTAGTTTTTCTATATTTAGTAGAGACAGGGTCTCACTCTTGCTTACGCTTGTCTTGAACTCCTGAGCTCAAACAAGTCTACCAGCCTTGGCCTCTCAAACTGCTAGGATTAAAGATATGAGCCACCACGCCTGGCCGCTATCATTTTGATTATTTAAATCTTAGAGTAATGAGAGCTCTTGACCAGAGACTCGCCAGCCAGTAAGAACCTCTAGCCAATATAAACATGTGGCAAATAGAAGTATCAAGCAATAATCTCCCACTCAGAAAGACCTCTGTAAAATGGGACTAATTCCTACCTCACAGGGCTGTTGTGAGGATTAGGATGAAATAGCTGTGAAAGTGCCTAAGGCAATGCCAGAGAAATAGGACGCAGTCAATAAATGTTTTTTGCATACAAATGACAAAAACACTTGTGGTCAATAAAAACTCTCATCCAACTTGAATTTCCAGCCAATGGGACTCCAGCGCAAACATTTACTAGTAGAGTAGTTGTTTTCTCTGTATTATTATTCTTTTCCCAATTTGCTTTTTCTTTTATTAAGCAGAAGAATATATAAACATGAATGATCTCAATTACTCAATTCAGAAAATGTTTCTATTGTAGAGGTTAAGCTTCAATGTCAAGAAATGAAATTTCTATGCTCCCTGTATTTAAAACAAATAGAAAGTTTGGCATCAAAATTTTTCCTTAGGAAAAAAATATATTGAGATTTTTATGCTATTGACACAGAGCCAACAGACTAGGTTCAGTGTCTGTGTTCATATTTTCACCTATAATTTTGCCAATGGCCCACAAATGTTGTTTTCTTTCTTTTCTTTTTTTAATTTATTGTTGGGGATTCATTGAGGGTACAAGAAACCAGGTTTCACTGATTGCATTTGTTAGGTAAAGTCCCTCTTACAATCCTGTCTTGCCCCCAAAAGGTGTGGCACATACCGAGACCCCACCCACCTCCCTCCTTCCCTCTCTCTGCTAATCCCTTCCCCACTCCTCCCTCCTCTCTTGCTCATCCCCTCCCCTTGTCATAAATTGTCCTCATATCAAAATTGAGTACATAGGATTCATGCTTCTCCATTCTTACGATGCTTTACTAAGAATAATTTTTTCCACTTCCATCCATTAATACGAAGGCTGTAAAGTCTCCATTTTTTTAACGGCTGAATAGTATTCCATGGTATACTCTATACCACAGCTTGATGGAACCAAAAAAAAAAACCCGTATAGCTAAGGCATTCTTAGTAATAAAAACAAAGCCAGGTGCATCACCATACCAGATTTGAGGCTATACTACAAAGCCATAGTGGTCAAAACAGCATGGTGTTGGCACAAAAATAGAGACATAGACATTTGGAATCAAATAGAAAACCAGGAAATTAAACTAACATCTTACAACCACCTAATCTTAGATAAACCAAACAAAAACATACCATGGGGGAAAGATGCCCTATTCAATAAGTGGTGCTGGGAGAACTGGATATCCACATGTAAAAGACTGAAATTGGACCCACACCTTTCCCCACTCAAAAAACTTGATTCAAGATGGATAAAAGACTTAAATTTAAGGCATGAAACAATAAAAGTCCTCAAAGAAAGTATAGGAAAAACACTGGAAGATATTGGCCTGGGAAAGACTTCATGAAGAAGAATGCCAAGGCAATTGCAACAACAACAAACAAATGGGACTTAATGAAACTGAAAAGGTTCTGTACAGCTAAGGAGACAACAACCAAAGCAAATAGACAACCTACACAATGGGAAAGGATATTTGCATATTTTGAATCAGACAAAAGCTTGATAACTAAGATCTGTAGAGAACTCAAATTAATCCACATGAAAAAAGCCAACAATCCCATATATCAATGGGCAAGAGACATGAATAGAACCTTCTCTAAAGAAGAAAGATGCATGGCTAACAAACATGAAAAAATGCTCATCATCCCTAATTATTAGAGAAATGCAAATCAAAACCACCCTGAGATACCATCTAACCCCAGCAAGAATGGCCCACATCACAAAATCTCAAAACTGCAGATGCTGGGCGGAACCTGTGGCTCAAAAG
>CAUYTI010072844.1:0-19632 GCA_963575145.1 Galago senegalensis
GGGGTTTGGAGGGATCACTTCTGAGGTTTATCTTATAGGGGTACAGGTGAATCTTTCTAAGAGTAGAATGTGAACGTTTTAAAGCAATAACTGAGAAAATGACATGAAGGCTGTGTTAACCAGTTTGATGGAAGTATTTCAGATTGCATGTGAAAACCCCACACTGTACCCCAGAAGTGCATTAATGTACATAGTTATCATTCAATAAAAAAAAAAAAATTTAGGACCCCAAAATTGAGGCTCAGGTGTTAGGAACATTCTAAGAATTAGTCATATTAGATGGCATTACCATAGGTGAATGCTTCTACCTCCAAAATAGTTTTACTTTAAAACCAGGAGAGAAGGGGAAAGTATCAAATCAGATTTGCCCTATGGAAGATCTTCATCTTCACCGTGGAAGCATCGTCAGCCCCACGGCCCCTTCCGCAGGCTTGTGCTGGTCTCTCCCTCGCCAACCTCCAGTTCGTGCCACAGACTGGCTCCCTGTTTTCCTGCCTGTCATCCTTCTCATAGTGCTTAAAATTAGATAAAATAAAAAGCTTTCAGCTTCCGGCAAAGCCTGTTGACTTTTTTGGCTCTTTCGTTGGCACCAACCAAGAACCATGAGGAAACACACGGAAACATCTGTATGGAGACACTGGACAGCTCCAAGGGCCATGAGGGGAGAAGAGAAGCTCAGAGAAATGAATTCAATATTTGGTGCTTTCTTCTCTCCTGAGGCATTTGTCAATTCAAAAAGAACAGCTGAGAGTTTGAAAAACTGAACAGGAGTTTTCCTAAGTCTCACAAGGATTGGGAGTGGGAATAAAAATTGGAGTTTAGAGCCTCAAAGGAGAAAGATGCCTGGCAATGTTCCAGGCTTTGTGACATAGAAGGAACACATGGAAGAGGAATGATGAAGTAGAAATATGTTCACAAAGAGTCTATTTCACAAAGACTTGGCAGCTTCAAACAGCTCATTTCCTGACTGGGTTCAGGTAATACCCCCACAGCTGATGTCCTGCCAGAAGCAAAGGTCAACTTTTTCTGGAGGAAGATTCCACGAATAACTTTAAACTATCTCTACAATCTTTCAACACGATGTCCAGCACTCACATAGAAAAGTTAAATTGGCCTAAAAAAGATAAGCGTTGGCCATAAAACAAAAGAAAAATAATGATGGACTAGGATAAACTGGAATGTAGTGGAATGCAGTAGTAACAGCCCCACATATAATCAATATGTTATAATTCGATGAGTGTGTTCAAGAGAAAAAATGACAAGAAATTTTAGGAGAAAATTAAATTGTTTCTTTCATTTGAGAAGTATATATTAGTTTCATAGAAGGGTGGTAATTCTAGCCCAAGAATATGGGGAGGGGATAGGGAAGGGGAGGGGAGAAGGGTGGCTGGGTGGTGGGAGGGTAACCGGAAAGATCACCTATATTTCTGTCTAACAAGGGTACAAGTGAACTTTTCTAGAACTAGAATGTAAATGTTTTGACACAATGACTATGCAAATGATATGAAATTTATGTGAACCAGCTTGTTGAAAGTATTTCAGAATGTGTGTGAAAACACTACACTGTACCCTGTGTTTGTATTGATGTATGCAGCTATCATTTAATTTAAAAAAATTACAAAAAAAAATCAGAAACATTTTAAATGCCAACATGATGCAAAAAGGAGATGTTCACTGCAGCATTTCAAATTCTGGATGTTCAGATTAGTGATGCTGAACAGCTAAGTAAAATTTCAAAATCTGAAAAAATAAAAAATTCAAAATAAAAATAATAAATAAAAATAAAAATTAGGGTAAGAGTGAATGTACCAAAACACCATAGAAGCAATATAAAAAAAAAAACCCATAGCTAACACTGTTCTAAGGGGTGAAAAGATGAAGGCTTTTCCTCCTTCATCAGAAACAAGACAAGGACGCCCACTCTCACCACTTCTATTCGACATAGTACTGGAAGTACTGGTTAGAGCAATTAGACTAAAAATGAAATAAAAGGTGAGTGAAATTTTCTGTATGCAACTGATTCTTATACACATATACAAAAAACTCTAAAGATTACACCAGAATGCTGTTAAAACCATCAATAATAAACAAATCCAGTAAAGTTACAGAACAAAACAAATCAAAACAAGAGATAAATAGCACCAATTTTTAACTAACAGTGAACTACTCCAAAGAAGAAATTAAGAATGCCACTTACACTAGCTATAGAAAAACTCAGATATAAGTTTAATGAAGAAGGTAAAACATCTATACTCTGAAACTATGAAATACTGATTAAAAACATTACAAAAGACAGAACTAAAATTTTTCATGTTCATGACTGGAAAAATCAATGCTGTCAGAATGTCCATACAACACAAAGCAATTTACAGATTCAATGCAAACTGTATCAAAATTCCAATGATGATTTTCATAAAAATAGAAAAAAATCCTAAAATTTGTATGGAGATTAAAAAAATACCCTCAAATACTCAAAGCAATTTTAATCAAATAGGAAAAAAATGGAGGAATTACACTACCTTACTTCAAATATAAGAAAAAATATACTACAAAGAATCTTAAAATGGCATTATACTGGCATAAAAACAGACATATATGCCAATGAAACAGAATAAAGAGCCCAGAAAACAGATGTATGAATTTATGGTTGATTTATTTTCAACAAAATTGCTATGAACACACAATAGATAAAGAACCGTCTCTTCAATAAATCATGTGGGAGAAACTAGATATCCATATGGAGAAAAATGAAATTAGACTTTTATCTCATATAATATACAAAAATCAAATTCAAGTGGATTAAGCATTAAATGTAATTACCTTAATGTGTAAAACTACTAGATATTGGTGCAAATCTCTCCATGACATTGGTCTGGGCAATGATCTTTTTGAATATGACCCCCAAAACACAAACAACAAAAGCAAAAATAGACAAATGAAATTACATCAAAGCTTATATATAGCAAAGAAATTATTAAAAGAGTCAAGAGACAACCTATATACTGAATGGGATAAAATACCTACAAACCATATATCTAGTAATAGCTCAGTATCCAAAATACATGAAGAAATCCTACAACTCAATACCAAGAAAACAAATAATTAGATTAAAAAATGAAAAAATAACCATAAAATACTTCTTTTTTTAATTAAATCATAGCTGTGTATAATAATGCATTTGTGGGGTACAATACGCTGGTTTTTATATACAATCTGAAATACTTTCACCAAACTGGTTAACATAGCCTTCACTGAACTTTCTTAATTGTTGTGTTAAGACATTCATACTCTACACTTAATAGATTTGACATGATCCTTGTAAAATGCATCATAGGTGTGTTCTGAATAATTGTCCTCCCTACAGAAGACATACAAAAGGCCAATAAGTATGTAAAAAATATTCACCTTCACTAATCGTGAGTCAAATGCAAATCAATGTCGTAATGAAGTATCATTTCACATTTATTAGGATGGTTATCACCAGGGAGTAAATTAGCACAGCTATTATAGAAAACAGTATGGAAGTTACTTAAAAAACTAAAAATAGAACTACAGCATGATTGAATAATCCTATAAGTGGGTATATATACAAAGGAAATAAAATAATATATTGAAAATATATATGGACTCCCATGTTCATTGCAATATTACTCACAACAGCAAAGAAATAGAATCAACTAAGTGTTTAGCACCAAATGACTGGATAAAGAAAATGTGATGTATGTAAACACATTGGAATATGATGATTTAGCCTTAAAAAAATAGGAAATGCTGGAGGAAGAAGCAAGACGGCAGCCAAGTAACAGCTTCTTTTCCCCCTGGGCATGATGAAACTGGGGAAAGAAGACTCCAGGCATCTCTGGCTGGTGGGATCTGCCCAGAAACATCCTTTTGGGGAAAAAGAGAGTCAGCAAGAGACTTCTAGACCCTGTGAGGAGTAGAAAAGCACTGGAGAACTGGACTCATCAAAACCCTAGTCCAGAGGCCCAGTAACTTAAAGAGCAAGAGGAAGTGAAAGGAAAATTAGAGCAAGGAAACAGACAAAAGAAAATACTCATGAGGAAGAATCAACAGAAACATCCTGACAACATGAAAAACCAGTCCATAACAACCCTCCCAAGGGAACTTGAGATAGTTACTGCAGAGGATTCTACCTATAAAGAAATGTTAGAAATGACAGAAAGGGACCTTAGAATACAGATGATGGAAACAATGAAGGAAACTGCTGATAAAGTGGAAAATAACCAAAAGGAAATCCAAAAACAGGATCAAATAAGAGATGAATGATATGAAGAATATAGAAAGGATATAGCAGAGCTGAAGGAAATGAAGCAGTCAATTAGGGAACCCAAAGATGCAATAGAAAGTATCAACAACAGATTAGACCATGCAGAAGAAAGAATCTGAGATATAGAGGACAAAGCTCAAGAGATAACTCAGATAGTCAAAGAGGCAGAAAAAAAGAGAGGGAAAGCAGAACGTTCACGGACAGAATTATGGGACTTTATGAAGCATTCAAACATACAAATTATAGGTATCCAGAAGGGGAAGAATGCCCCAGAGGAAGGGAAGCCATGCTAGAGAATGTTATAAATGAAGATTTCCCAAATATCACCAAAGATTCTGACACACTCTTTTCAGAGGGATATCAGACCCCAGGTTGCCTCAACTCTAACAGAGCTTCTTCAAGACACATTGTGATGAACCTCTCCAAAGTCAAAACAAAAGAAAAGATGCATTAAGCTGCCAGGAGTAAGTGCCAGTTGACCTAGAGAGGCAAATCCATCAGGGTGATTGCACATTTCTCTAATGAAACTTTTCAAGCAAGAAGACAATGGTCATCTACCTTTAATTTACTTAGACAGAACAATTTCCAGCTTTAACATTGACAGAGAAATAAAATCTTCTACTGATATGCAAACATTGAGGAAATTTGCACAACAAGACCAGCTCTACAGGAAATACTTCAACCTGTTCTACACACTGACCACCACAATAGATCAACAGCAAAGTAAGAACTCAGAAATTAAAGGACAGAACCTAATTTCCACTATGATGCAAAAGATAAAACTAAGCAATGGACTCTCAACAAATAAGATGAATAGAACACTACCACACTTATCAATCATCTCATTAAATGTTAATGGCTTGAATTCCCCACTGAGAGGCATAGATTGGCTGACTGGATTAAAAAACACAAGCGATCCATTTGCTGTCAGCAGGAAACGCACTTAGCTTCAAAAGACAAATTAAAACTCCGAGTTTAGGGATGGAAGACAGTTTTTTAGGCAAATGGAATTCAGAAGAAAAGAGGAGTTATAATCTTATTCTCAGATACAAGTGGATTTAAAGCAACTAAAGTCAAAAAAGACAATGATGGTCACTTTATATTGGTCAAGGGAAAAATACAACAAGAAGACATTTCAATTCTAAATGTTTATGCACCGAACTTAAATGCTCCTTGAAATGCTCCTTAAATGCTTCTTGAAACAGACCTTACTCAGTTTGAGCCATATGATATCCTGTAACACCATAATAACAGGGGTCTTTAACACTCTTCTTACAGAGCTGGGCAGATTCTCTAAACAGAATTTAAACAAAGATATAAGAGACTTAAATGAGACTCTAGAACAACTGTGCTTGATAGACGCACACAGAACATTACATCCCAAAGATAAAGAATATACATTCTTCTCATAGCCCCATGGAACATTTTTGAAAATTTATCATATCCTAGGACACAAAACAAACCTGAATAGAATCAAAAGAATTGAAATTTTACCTTGTATCTTCTCATACCACAAGGCACCAAGGGGGAACTCAACTGCAACAAAAACGTTCAACCCCACACAAAGGCATGGAAATTAAACAACCTTATGTTGAACAACAGTTGGATTCAGGAAGAAAGAAAAGAGCAAATCATTAATGTCCTTGAGCATAAAAACAACGAAGACATAAGCTACCAATACCTGTGAGATACTGCAAAAGCAGTTCTGAGAGGAAAATTTATTGCTTTAGATGCCTACATTTGAAAAACAGAAGGAGAGCACATCACCAAACTCACAAGCCATCTTCTGGAATTGGAAAAAGAAGACTGATCTAAGCTTAAACCCAGCAGAAGAAATTAAATATCCAAATTAAGTCAGAGATCAATGAAATTAAAAACAAAAGAATCATTCAGAAAATTAATGAAACAAGAAGTTGGTTTTTTGAAAAAATAAATACAATAGATAAACCTTTGGTGAGGACAACAAGAAAGAGAAGCAAATTCTCTAGTAACCTCCATCAGAAATGATAAAAAGGAAATAACAAACGATGCCACAGAGATACAAGAGATCATCTCTGAATATTATAAAAAACTTTATGCTGAGAAATTGGACAATGTGAAGGAAATAGATCAATATTTGGAATCACATCCTCTCCCTAGACTTAGCCAGGAAGAAATAGAGCTCCTGATCAGACCAATTTCAAGCACTGAGATTAAGGAAAAATTAAAAAATCTTCCAACAAAAAAAATGCCCTGGTCTGGATGGCTTCACACCAGAATTCTATCAAACCTTAAAGGAAGAGCTTATTCCCGTACTCCAGAAATTATTCCAAAAAATTGAGGAGGAAGGAATCTTCCAAACACATTCTACAAGGCAAACATCACTCTGATGCCAATATCATGAAAAGACCCAAATAGAAAGGAGAATTTCAGACCAATTTCACTAATGAATATAGATGCAAAAATTCTCAACAAAATCTTAGCCAATAAATTACAGCTTATCATCAAAAAAGTCATACATCATCATCAATTAGGTTTCATCCCAGGGTTGTAAGGCTGGTTTAACAAATGCAAGTCCATAAACATTATCGACCATATTAACAGAAGCAAAAACAGAGACCATATGATCCTCTCAATAGATGTAGAAAAAGCATTCAATAAAATCCAGCATCCTTTTATAATTAGAACACTGACGAGTATAGGCATAGGACATTTCTTAAAATGATTGAAGTTATCATGACAAATGCACAGCTAATATTTTACTGAAAGGAGTAAAACTGAAAGCTTTTCCTCTTAGAACTGGAACCAGACTAGATTGTCCTCTGTCACCATTACTATTCAAGATATTGCTGGAAGTTCTAGCCAATACAATTAGGCAAGACAAGGAAATAACATCCAAATGGGAGAAGAGGATGTCAAACTCTCCCCCTTTGCTAATGATATGATCTTATACTTAGAGAAACCCAAAGACTCAAGCACAAGACACCTGGAAGTTATCAAAAGGTACAGTAATGTATCAGCATATGAAATCAGTGTCTTAGAAGTCAGTAGCCTTTGTATATGGCAATAACAGCCAAGATGAGAGGCTAAATAAGGACATGACTCCCTTCACCATAGCTTCAAAGAAAATGAAATACCTAGGAATACACCTAATACAAGAGGGTGAAGAACCTTTATAAAGAAAATTATGAAATCCTAAGAAAGTAAACAGCAGAGGATATCAACAAATAAAAGAACATATCATGCTCATGTCTGGGAAGAATCAACAATATCAAAATGTTTATACTTCCCAAAGGAATCCAACAATTCAATTCCATCCCATTAAAATACCAACATCGTATTTTTAAGACTTGGAAAAAAATGATTCTGCATTTTTTATGAAACCAAAAAGACCCTCGCATAGCTAAGCCAATTCTTCATAATAAAATCAAAGTTGCAGGCATCAGCATACCAGATTTTAGGCTGTACTACAAAGCCATAGTGGTCAACACAGTGTGGTACTGGCATAAAAATAGATATATAGACATTTGGAACTGTATAGAAAACCAGGAAATGAAACTAACATCTTACAACCACCTAATCTTCAATAAACCAAACAAGAATATACCTTGGGGTAAAGACCCCCTACTCAATAAATGGTGCTGGGAGAACTGGATATCCACATGTAAATGACTGAAACTGGACCCACACCTTTCTCCACTCACAAAAATTAATTCAAGATGGATAAAGGACTTAAATTTAAGGCATTAAATGATAAAAATCCAGAAAGAAAGCATAGGAAAAACACTGGAAGTTACAGGCCTGGGGAAAGACTTCATGAAGAAGACTGTCATGGAAATTACCACAAAAATAAACGAATGGGACGTAATGAAAATGAAAAGCTTCTGTACAGCTAAGGAGACAACAACCAAAGCAAAGATACAATATACACAATGGGAAAGAATATTGCATATTTTGAATCAGACAAAAGCTTGATAACTAGGATCTATAGAGAATGCAATTTAATCCACATGAAAAAAGCCAACAATCCCATATATCAATGGGCAAGAGACATGAATAGAACATTTTCTAAAGTAGACAGATAAATGGCTAACAAAACATATGAAAAAATGCTCATTATCCCTAATTATTAGAGAAATGCAAATCAAAACCACCCTGAGATACCATCTAACCCCAGGGAGAATGGCCCACATCACAAAATCTCAAAACTGCAGTTGCTGGCGTCGATGTGGAGAGAAGGGAACACTTTTACACTACTGGTAGGACTGCAAACTAATACAACCTTTTTGGAAGGAAGCATGGAGAACCCTCAAAGAGCTCAAGCTAGACCTCCCATTTGATCCTTCAATCCCATTACTGTGCATCTACACAGAAGGAACATAATCCTTTTATCACAAGGACACTTACAGCAGACTGTCTACTGCAACTCAATTTACAATCGCCAAAATGTGCAAACAGCCTAAATGCCCACCAACCCAGGAAAGGATCCACAAGCTGTGGTATATGTATACTATGGAATACTATTCAGCCATTAAAAAATGGAGACTTTATAAACTGGATGGAAGTGGAACACATTATTCTTAGTAAAGTATCACAGGAAGGGACAAGCGTGAATCCTGTGTACTCAATTTTGATATGAGGACAATTAATGATAATTATTGACACAGTGTGGGTGGGGGAAAAGGAGAGCAGAGAAAGAAAGAAGGAGGGATGGGTGGGGTAAAAGAAGAGCAGAGAGAGTGAAGGAGGGAGGGGGTGGAGTCTTGGTGTGTGCCACAACTTTGGGGGGCAAGTCACGATTATAAGATGGACTTCAGCTAACAAATGCAATCAGTGTAACCTAGTTTTTTGCACCCTCAGTGAATCCCCACCAATAAAAAAAGAAAAAAAAAGAAGTCTTAGAGTCTTAGATGAAGCTAAAACTTATATCATACAAGTCCCAGGAGATGCTACTAAAATTGGGGGTGCGGACATAGTTAGATAGATGAGGCAGACAGAGGAGAGGGGCTCTTTGATGAAATTTTTTTCAAGAAACAGCCCACTCAGATTTCTTTGGGGAGACTTCTAGTGTGATATTACCACATTAGGAATTTTGATGGGAGGCCCAGGCAGGTAGATTGCTCATGGGGTCAAGACCAGCCTGAGCAAAAGTAAGACCCTATCTCTAAAAATAGCCAGGTGTTGTGTTCGGGCCTGTAGTCCCAGCTGCTTGGGAGGTTTAAGCAAGAGAATCACTTAAGCCCAAGAGTTTGAAGTTGCTGTGTGCTATGACGCCATAGCATTCTATCCAGGGTGACAAAGTGAGACTTTGTTTCATAAACAAAAAAAAAAAAAAGAGAGAGAATTTTCAAAAGTTCTATAACAAAGAAAATTAATCATAACTCACCATTATCTGTATTTATTTAATCAGATTATTATTACAGTAAAAACTCCATAGCTGACTACCTCTTACACTGGCTACCTCACTGAGTTGACCTAATTTTCGTAGACTGGACATGCACCACAAATACGTATCAATACAGCAGGCCTAGCTCCTTATGTTGATCACCTCCATATGTTGACCAGTTTGTTACAGTCCCTTGAGTGGTCAATTTAGAGAGGTTCTACTGCATTTTTAATTATACCACACAATGCACATTGGAAAACACCAGAAGGGATGAATCTATCCTCTGATGGAAAAAGGTCTACAAAGTTAAAGCTAATTACCCAAAATTACATGAGCTCTAACTGGGAGAATAAAAAATCCTGGCTACAAGATTCCTGAAAAATTCAGGGATCCTTCCTAGGATCATCCAATTAACAAAAAATAGTTGAGCAACACCTGTGGCTCAAAGGAGTAGGGCGCCGGTCCCATATACTGGAGGTGGCAGGTTCAAACCCGGCCCCAGCCAAAAACTGCAAAAAAAAAAAAAAAAAAAAAAGTTTGTGAAAATGATGCCTTCGAGTTACATGAATTTTATAAGTTGTATAAAACAGAACCACCTAAGAATTATCAAGAAATTCAAGATATCTAGGTATACTAGGTTTACTAGGTTCTTTTCTCTGGTTGAGGAATATCATGGTAATAGACAGAAGTCAGGCAGAAACCCCATGCTTTAAGCAGATGACAAATGGGTTACCTCCCTCTGACTTGCAGCAAGGCATCCCCCTTGCTCAGCCCTACTCCCTTGTAATCCACATTCACACTGCAGCTCCAAGCCCAGCTCTCCACCACATTGAAAGTGTTCTTTTGACCTAAGATATCACAGAAACAGCAATAGGAAGGCTGAAACCTTGACAATCCAGAGGGCCAAGCCTGGCACTGGTTCCCTCATTTATATTATGCTTCTAATTATACATCAGTGCTCATTGTGCGAGACCCTCAGGAAAACCCCCATCTTTGCCCAAGACCCTCTTACTTCACCATGTAATCATTTTTCCTTCCTGTCAGAAGTAGATGGAATTAATAGACTCTGACAATTGTCTATTGTACTAAGCAAGTTACACCATGATCTATATGCCTCTTTCCCAGAAGATGGATGGCAAAGTGCAATGAAGAATGAGAATGTGTAATGTGTGAGACTTTCTTATTAAAAGTCCCTCTTTGCTTAGAATTCATACTAACTGAATACTCTGTGTTCTATTCGATAATGTAAGAAGCTCGTTCCTCAGTGTCCCTGATTAAATAAGAGAATCATGATGGAGTGTCACCAAGGTCTCATGGTTTTCCACTTTGAGGAAGTATAATACAGGGATCAGAATGAATGTCCCCTCCCTTGAAAAGAAGGCTCTCCAGGATGGAAGACACCTCACTACAGGGCAGGACATTGAGAGTGCAAAGTCAGCTGGGGCTCAGACAATTCAGATAACTGATGAGTACACCTTTAGGCAGAGGGCTAGAAGCCATGCAGGTAATACTTGACATTTTTATAACTTCATCATTGATAGTTCAGTTATTTTCTGGAAATTTCCATGTTATTTTAGATGGCCTTGTTTCAAAAGGCAAATCACCCTCAATTTATGTAGTTTTTAAGTCAGTGTTATCACACTTCTTACAGTGATTGGTTAAATAGTTCATGTTTCAGTTTTAATAAATAGTAATATTTTATAAGAAAAAATATCCTGTTATTTGCAACAACATAGATGAACCTAGATGACAGTAGGTTATAAGAAATAAGCCAAGCACAGAAAAACAAAAGATGCCTGATCTCCTGTACATATAAAATATAAAAAGTCAATTCATATAAATTAAGAATAGAACTGTGGTTAACACTGTGTATCATGTTTGATATAGTTAATATAATGTCAATATAGTTACACTTAAAAATTGCAAACAAAAGTATCTCTTAAACATTCTCACCACAAGAAAATGATTAGTATGTGAAATAATGCTTATATTAATTACTATCATTTACCCATTTAAAAATGTATACAACATGTCAAAACATCATGTCGGATATCACAAGGATAATATGTACATTTTATTTGTCAATTAAAATAGATTAAATTTAGAAATAAAATCACATATCTAATACAACTGTGAAAATCTAAAACACTGAAAACACCAAGTGCTAGTGAAGATTTGTAGCAAGAGGAGCTTTGATTTGCTGTTAGTGGGAATTCAAAATGCTACAGCCACTTTGGAAAAGAGTTTAACAGCTTGTCACCATGTCAAACAGAGGCTTACCATATGATCCAGCAATTGTACTACTTGGTATTTATGCAAATAAATTAAAAATTTATGCTCACACAAATATTTCCAACAAATTTATGCATAATTGCCAAAATGTGGAATTAAATATCCACAAATAGGTAAATGGATAAACAAATGTGGTATATTTATACTGTGGATCATTATTTGGCAATAAATAGAAATGATCTATCAAGTCACAAAAAGACATGAATGAACCTTAAATGGATATTAGCAAGTGAAAGAACACAATCCGAAAAAGCTATATATACTATGATTCCCATTATATGACGTTCAAGAAAAGGTAAAACTATAAAAAGATTAGCAGGTTCAGGAGGCAGAGCAAGACGGCAGAGGGGATGCATCTCTGAATCAACTCTCACAGTTTCAGGTGAGAGTGGGGGTGCTGGATCCTTCCCTGTCTGGAGTGTCGGCACAGATAGGCAACGTAGGCTGTGCAGCAAAGAGGCAGGTTGCTGGACTGGAATTGTATCCAAAACTGTAGTATCTGCCAGAGAAAACTCGGCACTGCATCTGAAGGAGCACCAGCTGTGGCAGCTGATGGCCAGCAGCCTGCGGCCTGAGACAGCAGCAACCAACCCCTCCCCCACGGAGGACTGTTGTTCCCAATTAGTGGGTAGTTTGGGTGTTTTGCAGAGTGTGGTGAGGTGTGGACTCCCACGTGGAATTCAGCGACCAGAAAGGGGAGCCGTTTAGACCCCATTTAGAGAGTCAAGGGTCTAGGCAGCTAGGCAGAAAAGTGAGGGGAAAGGACTCCGCTTAGGAAACAGACACACTTTGTAATTTTAGAAAAGTCTTTGTGATGCCATGCTGAAGCAGTGAGCATTAGCAGCAACCAAACCTTCCCCTACGGAGATGGAAAAGTCTTTTGTGCACTGCACAGAGTCCGGGAGCATTGGCCATGGCTGGCCACCCCTTGTGAAGGGTGAGGGCTCTTTTGTGCCCCCACATTGTCCGTGGGCATAGGCAGTGGCTGGCCCCCCCATCACAGAGGCTGAGGGCTCTTTTGTGATCCATGCTGAATCCGTGGGCATTGGCGGCAACCAGTCCTTTCCACTCGGAAGATTACGATTTCCAGTTTGAGGGGAAACTAGGAGTTGAGTGGCTAATCTGGTGAAGCGTGGACTTCTGTGCCGAATTTGGAGGGCATATGAGGGTGTCATCTGGAACAGGACAGCCAAAGGCTGGGCAGCCAGTCAGGAAGCAGACATATTGTGAAACTCCAAAAATGGCATCTCCATAGCACCACTTCCTACTAACCAATTGCTGAGAGTGCATAAAGCAGTCTAATAGAGTTTGTTTTCTTTTTCCCTTTTTTTTGTTATTTTATGATTACCATTTTTTTTGGTTTTTTGTCTGTCTGTTCACTTGTTTCTGATTGTCTGTGCATCTGCGTACTTGTGTGTCTGGTAATATTTTTGTCTGTTTATTTGTTCATTTGGTGTCAATGTATTTTGTACTTTGCTAAATCTTTGGATTGGCTATTTTCCCTAACTCCAATTGTCACATTCAACAAGAATACGGGGTAACAGGGGATGAGGGCAGACTGGAGCTAGTTTTCAACAAAAACTCCAGTCCAGGGGGAGAGATAACGGACAGAAAGAACCCAACAAAGCTGAAGGAGGAGAGCTGAGATGAGAGAAGAGATAGATAAACGCACGTCTTCCCAACGTCTGCACTCCCCCGGTGGCAGGCGTCTTCACCACTGTTCTCACCATCCTCTCCAGGAGCTGGGCGGCCAGAGACCTGCTGCTTGCTTGCTTGAGACCCACGCTCACCTGGTGGCAGGCAGTTTCCCCGCTACTCCCTCCTCCCTCCCTGGGCACCAGGGGGCAGCCAGAGACCTGCTGCCTGCTGCTTTAGGCTTGCACTCCCCTGGTGGCAAGTGGATTCCCTGCTGCTGTCACCACCCCCTCTAGGCATCAGGCAGCCAGAGAACTGCTGCTTTCTCGCTTGAGCCCCATGCTCCCCCGGGGCCAGGCAGACTCCCCGCTGCTCCAGCCATCCTTGCCAGTTGCTGAGAGAACAGAAACCTGTTACCAGCTTGCTTGAGCCCTGTGCACTACTGGTAGCAGGTGGAATCCCCACTGCTCCCACCAACCTCGCCGGGCTCCAGGTGGCCAGAGAACTGCTGGTTGCTTGAGCCTGCATTCCCCTGGTGGCAGGTGGATTCCCCACTGCTCCTGCGACCCTTGCTGGGCCCGGGCTGCCCAAGAACTGTGATAGGATGGTCAGTTAAGAGGGAACCATACTAGAGCAGCAGTACCCCAAGGTGAAGAGCAGCAGCCACAGCAGCAGGAACAATAAGGCTTACACCTCTGAGGCTTTTCTGAAGAAACACGCCCTATTTCTCTGGACATCCAAAGGAAACCAGAATCTTCTCTGGTGGCCACCACTAGAAAAACAGTTCTGGGACAGACTCCAAATGGTGAAAATTCAGCATGGGGCAAAATCAGCAGAAAAACACAAGCAAAATGAATAATCACAGTAGATCAACTCCCCCAAGGAAAAACGGGGCAGATGCAATTGAAGACCCAATCCATAAACAAATGGCTGAGATGTCAGAAATCAAGTTCAGAATTTGGATAGTAAATAACATTAACACAATGGAAGAAAGTAGGGAATTAGAATTTCAAGAAATTACTCAAAAGATGTCTCAAGAATTCAAAGATTTCAAAGATATAATGACCAAAGATTTTGAAATATTGAGGCAAGAGTTTGCAGCCCTCAAAGATCTGAAAAATAAGGTAGAATCCCTCATTAACAGAACAGAACATGCAGAAGAAAGGATCTCTGAAATTGAAGACAAAGCTTTTGAATGTGCCCAAGGACTCAAAGATGAAGAGAAATAGAGAGCAAAAACAGATCTTTTTCTCAGAGAGCTCTGGGATAATCCAAAGAAAACTAATATTCGCCTTATAAGAATATTCCTTATAGGAATCCCTAAAGGTGACGAAGTTGCTTCACAAAACACAGATACTCTTCTTCAAGAAATTATGAAAGAGAACTTTCCAGACATAGCAAGAGATTCTGAAATTAAGATAGCAGATAGTTTCAGAACCCAAGAATGACTCAACCCAAAAGGATATCCCATGGGCACATCATAATTAACTTCATAAAATTAATATGAAAGAGAAAATTCTGAAAGCATTTAGATGTAAGAAAACCATAATCTACAATGGGAAGAGTATTAGAATGACTGTAGATCTCTCTGTTGAAAACTTTCAGGCTAGAAGAGGATGGTTATCAACTTTTAAACTCCTAAAACAAAATAACTTTCAACCCAGGATCTTGTATCCAGCTAAACTGAGTTTCCTCTATGATGGACAAATTAAATACTTTAACAATATTCACATGTTGAAGATATTTGCCTTAACTAAACCAGCTCTCCAGGAAATTCTCAAACCTAACCTCCATAATGACCAGTGCAATCCTCCACCACAAAAGTAAACTAACTCAGAAACTTTTGATCAAATTCCAACTTCCACAGTAGCGAAAGGATTAAAAATGTCTACTAGAGTATTGAGCAATTTGATACCCAAAATTTTACCAGGCTTATCAATAATTTCAATCAATGTGAATGGCATAAACTGCCCTTTAAAGAGGCAAAGATTGGCTGATTGGATACAGAAACTCAGACAGGACATCTGTTGTATTCAAGAATTGCATCATACTTTAACAGATAAATATAAACTCAGGGTGAAGGAATGGTCATCTATATTCCAGGCAAATGGAAAGCAGAAAAAAGCAGGTGTTGTAGTTTTATTCACAGATACAATAAGGTTTAAACCAACAAAAGTAAGCAAGAACAAGAATGGCCATTTAATATGAGCTAATTAAGTTAAGGGTATTACTCAATATGATGAGATTTCAATTATCAATATCTATGCACCCAACCATACGGAATGCACCTCAAGTTCTAAGAGAAACTCTAACAGGCATGAGCAACTTGATCTCTCTGAGCTCCATCATAGTTGGAGATTTTAACACTCCTGTGGCAGTGTTGGGTAGATCCTCCAATAAGAAGCTTATCAAAGGAATTTTAGATTTAAATTTAACTACTCAAATTTTGGATCTAACAGACATTTAAGGAACATTTTATCCTAACAAAACCGAATACACATTTTTCTCATCAGTCCATGGAACATACTCCAAATTTGGTCACAACTTAAGGCATAAGTCTAACCTCAGTAAATTTAAGAGAATAGAAATTATTCGATGCATCTTCTTGGACCATCATGGAATAAAAGTTGAAGTCAGTAACAATAGGAATTTTCAGTCTCATACAAAAACATGGAAGCTAAATAACCTTATGCTGAATAACAGGTGGGTAAGAGACGAAAGAAAACGATAATGAAGACACGAGTTATCATTACCCCTGGGATACTGCAAAGACAAGCCTAAGAGGGAAAATTATAGCATTGCAAGCTTTCCTCAAGAAAACAGAAAGAGAGGAATTTAACAACTTAATGGGACATCTTAAAGAACTGGAAAAGGAAGAATACTCCAATCCCAAACCCAGCAGAAGAAAAGAAATAACCAAAATTAGAGCAGAATTAAATGAAATTGAAAAGAAAAGGATTATACAAGAGATCAATAAATCAAAAAGTTGTTTTTTTGAAAAGGTCAATAAAATAGATAATCCTTTGGCCAACCTAACCAAGAAAAAAAAAGAGTTAAATCTTTAATTTCATCAATCAGAAATGGTAAAGATGAAATAACAACAGATCCCTCATAAAATCAAAAATCATTAATGAGTATTATAAGAAACTTTATTCTCAGAAATATAAAAATCTGAAAGAAATTGGCCAATACTCAGAAGCACGCCAGCTCCAAAGACTTAGCCAGAAGGAAGTGGAAATGTTGAATATGCCTATATCAAGTTCTGAAATAGCATCAACTATACAAAATCTCCCTAAAAAGAAAAGTCCAGGACCAGATGGCTTGAAGTGAGAATTCTACCAAACCTTCAAAGAGTATATAGTACCTGTATTACTGAACCTTTTCCAAAATATAGAAAAAGATGGAATACTAACCAATACATTCTATGAAGCAAACATCACTTTGATTCCCAAACCAGGAAAAGACCCCACCAAAAAAGAAAATTATACACTGATATCACTAATGAATATTGATGTGAAAATATTCAACAAGATCCTAACCAACAGAATCCAGCAACACATCAAATAAATTATACACCACGACCAAGTGGCTTTTATCCCAGGATCTCAAGGGTGGTTCAACATATGTAAAACCATAAATATAATTAATCACATAAACAAATTAAAAAACAAAGACCATATGATTCTCTCAATTGATGCAGAAAAAGCTTTTGATAATATCTAATATCCCTTCATGATCAGAGCACTTAAGAAACTTGGTATATAAGGGACATTTCTTAAACTGATAGAGGCCATCTACAGCAAACCCACAGCTAATATTGTATTGAATGTAGTTAAACTGAATTCATTTCCAGTCAGATCAGTAACCAGGGAAGGTCTCCTATTGTCTCCATTGCTCTTTAACATTATAATGTAAGGTTTAGCCATCGCAATTAGGGAAGATAAGGTGATCAAGGGTATCAATATAGGGTCAGAAAAGATTAAAATTTCACTTTTTGCAAATGATATGATTGTATATCTAGAAACCACAAGGGATTCTACTACAAAACTCTTAGAAATGATCAAGGAATTACAACAGCATCTCAGGTTACAAAATCAACACTCATAAGTCTGTAGCTTTTATACATACCAACAACATCCAAGCTGAAAAAAATAGACAAGGACTCCATTCTGTTCACAGTAGTGTCAAAGAAGATGAAATATTTGTGAGTTTACCTAACAAAGGATGCAAAAGATCTCTGTAAGGAGGACTATGAAACACTAAGAAAATAGCTGAAAATGTTAACAAATGGAAAAATATACCATGCTCATGGCTGGGAAGAATCAACATTGTTAAAATGTTCATACTACCCAAAGCAATCTATAATTTATTTTTATTTATTTTTTAACCCCCTCCCTCTACCAATTCCTCCCTCCCTTCTCCCTCCCTCCTCCCCATATTCTTAGGCTGTTTGGTTATAGCTTTTGCACAAAAGGTATAAATTAGTTTCATAATAGGGGTGTGTACATTGGGCACTTTTTGCTCCATTCTCGTGATACTTTGCTCAGAAGAACATTCTCTAGCTCCATCCATGTGAGCATGAAGGATGTAAAGTCTCCATCCTTCTTAATGGCTGCATAGTATTCCATGGTATACATATACCACAGTTTGTTGATCCATTCCTGGATTGATGGGCACTTGGACTTCTTCCATGACCTGGAAATTATGAATTGGGCTGCAATAAACATTCTGATACAAATGTCTTTTTTGTAATGCGATTTTTGGTCATCTGGGAATATACCCAACACAGGAATTGCAGAGTCAGATGGCAGGTTTATTTTTAGTTCTCTAAATGTTCTCCAGATGTCTTTCCAAAAGGAACATATTAGTTTACATTCCCACCAGCAGTGTAGGAGTGTTCCCTTTTCTCCACATTCTCCACATCCACACCAGTATCTCTAGTTTTGGGATTTTGTGATATGGGCTAATCTCACTGGAGTTAGATGATATCTCAGAGTAGTTTTGATTTGCATTTCTCTGATGATTAAGGATGGTGAGCATTTTTTCATATATCTGTAGGCTGTACACTGGTCTTCTTTGGAGAAATTTCTCTTCAAGCAATCTATAATTTTAATGCAACCCCCATTAAAGCTCCACTGTCATACTTTTAAGATTTGAAAAAATAATACTTCATTTTATATGGAATCAGAAAAAATGTTGAATAGCCAAGACATCTCTCAGGAATAAAAACAAAGCAGGAGGAATCATGCTACCAGACCTCAGATTATACTACAAATCAATAGTGATTAAAACAGCATTGTACTGGCACAAAAACAGAGAGGTAGATGTATGGAACAGAATAGAGAGCCAACAGATGAATCCAGCTACTTACCGGTACCTGATCTTTGACAAGCCAATTAAAAAAAAAATAGTGGGGAAAAGATTCCCTATTTAACAAATGGTACGGGGTAAACTGTCTGGCAACTTGTAGAACACTGAAACTGGACCCACACCTTTCACCATTAACTAAGATAGACTCTCTTTGGATTAAAGATTTAAACTTAATACATGAAACTATAAAAATACTAGAAGAAAGTGTAGGGAAGACACTTAAAGAAATTGGCCTGGGCTAAAATTTTATGAGGAGGACTCCCCGGCCAATTGAAGCAACATCAAAAATGCACTATTGGGACATGATCAAACCTAAGAGCTTTTGCACAGCAAAGAACAGAGTAAGTAAAGCAATCAGACAGCCCTCAGAATGGGAGAAGATATTTGCCCATTATGTCTCTGACAAAGGTTTAATATCAAGAATCCATACAGAACTCAAATGTATTATAGCAAGAAAAGATCAAGTGATCCCATCTCGGGCTTGGCAAGGGACTAGAAAAGAACTTTCTCTAAAGAAGATAGGCACATGGCCTACAGATATATCAAAAAATCCTCACCATCCTTAATCATCAGGGAAATGCAAATCATCCCTATTATGAAACGAATTTATACCTTTTATATGAAAGCTATAACCAAATAGCCTAAGAATATGGGGAGGGGGGAGGGAGAAGGGAGGGGGGAA
>CAUYTI010072845.1:0-26351 GCA_963575145.1 Galago senegalensis
GTGGTCCCAGCTACTTGGGAGGTGGAGGCAAGAGACTCGCTTGAGCCCAGGAGTTGGAGGTTGCTGTGAGCTGTAATGCCACGGCACTCTACCCAGGGGGACAGCTTGAGGCTCTGTCTCAAAAAAAAAAAAAAAAAAAAATCCAATTTAAGACAAAAGTTTGTAAAAACCATTAAGAATTTGGGGTCTTTTTCAACTTTAGACAGTATCAGTTGCCTTCCTAGTATGGTAAATGAGCTGTTTTTAAACGGTGTTGTATGTAAAACTAAATACCAAATATCCATTTACGACTGACAGATTTTTTTTTTTTTTTTGAGACAGAGCCTCAAGCTGTCCCCCTGGGTAGAGTGCCGTGGCATTACAGCTCACAGCAACCTCCAACTCCTGGGCTCAAGCGAGTCTCTTGCCTCCGCCTCCCAAGTACCTGGGACCACAGGCACCTGCCACAACGCCCGGCTATTTTTTGGTTGCAGCTGTCATTATTGTTTGGCAGGTCCGGGCTGGGGATTCGAACCCGCCACCTTAGGTGTACGTGGCTGGTGCCTTAGCCGGTTGAGCTATAGGCACCTAGCCGACTGACAGATTTTTTAAAATGAGATAAAAACATACTGTCATCCCACTTTTCCACTTAACCAGCGATGGGACCTTGAGCAAGTAATTTCACAGGCAGCCACTGAATATCATCTGATTCCCTGAAAAATGGAGATCATAACATACAGGTGGGCGTGAAAACTAAGTGGGTACATGTGTATGTAACTGCTCTGACCAGCTTTATGCACGTGGATCCACATACTTGGTGTTATTAACTTTTCCACATATTTGTTCAAACTTTACCTATCTCCCTTTTTAGTTATGAATCCTAAATCCTCCTATTGAGTCTTTTGCATACACAGAATGATCTGGGATCCTCAAGGCCCTTCTTACTGAGTCCCATCCACACTGCAGTTGTGTCCTGTGGCCACATGTTTCCCACTGGGCCCAGTGTCATGTTGAGGCCCTTGTTAGGGACCCTGCACAGGCCACACTGGTGCTCTCCTTTGGTGGACCTTTTTTCTACATTTTGTGCTCATGCATCATTTCTAAAACACAATCCTGTGCCAGTGTGGCTCTAAGAAGTTCCATATAGGAGATCCTTAGGGAGAGTACACCAGGGGTCTTTAATGCCACCCTCAAAGCAGAGAGTCAAACAGGTATTTGTACACTGGTGTTCATAGTAGTGTTATTCATAATAGCCAAAAGGTGGAAACAGCCTTTGTCCAGCAGATGAGTGAATGAACAAAATATGGTATATCTAATGCAGGGGTCCTCAAACTTTTTAAACAGGGGGCCAGTTCACTGTCCCTCAGGCCATTGGAGGGCCAGACTACAGACCTCGGGACGAGTCAGCTGCTAAGCAGGACAGGTAGCGGCGGCAAAAACACCTGGTGGGCTGGATAAATGTCCTAGGCAGGCTGCCTGTGGCCCACGGGCTGTTGTTTGAGGATGCCTGATCTATTCATAGCATATATTGTTTATTTATTTATTTATTGAGACAGATTCTCACTCAGTCACCCTGAGTTGAGTACCATGGTGTAGCATCATCATGTTCACAGCAGCCTCAACTCTTGGCCTCAAGCCATCATCGTGCCTCAACTTCCCAAGTATCTGGGATTACGGGCACCCGCCACAATGCCTGGCTAGTTTTTCTTTTTTAGGTAGAGACAGGGTCTCGCTCTTGCTCAGACTGGTCTCAAACTCGTGAGCTCAAGCAACCTACCTGCTTGAGCCTCCCAAAATGCTAGGAGTATAGGCATAAGCCCCCAGCCCTGGCCCTTGATAAAATATTATTAAATTTAAAAAGTATGAAATTAAAAAAAATTTTTTTTAGAGATAGTGTCGCTCTCTATTGCCCAGACTGGAGTGGGCAGCAGTGTGATCTTGTGTAAGTAATTGTGTCCCAGGCCATTCTCAAACTCCTGGGGTCAAACAATCCTCCTGCCTCGGCCTCCCAAAGTGCTAGGGTTACAAGACTGAGCTGTTATGTCTGGCCAGGAATGAAATTTTGATATATGCCACAACATGGATGGACTTGAAAACATTATGATTAGGAAATAAATCAGACACAGAAAGATGGACATATATCGTGTGATTCCAATTATACAAGGTTCCCAGAATAGGCAAATTCACTGAGAATAGAGGTTATCAAGGCTGCAGGGAGGGGGCCCTGGGGAATTATTGTCTAGTAACAATGCAGACTTTCTGTTAGTGTTGATGAAAAAGTTTGGGGGTAGATAGTGGTGATAGCTGCACAACATTATAAATGTATTTAATGCCACTGAATTGTACAGTTACAAATGATTAAAATAGCGTGTTATTTTATATATATTTTATCACTAAAACCACACACAAAATAGCCCCTGACAAATGACAGAAAATCCAGCCCAAATTTGCTTTGGCAAAAAAGTCAGTGTATTGGGTCTTGCAAGCTGGACATCTGGTGGACATCTGTTCGGGGAGTTCCCAACCCCCACCCTGGCCCACTCACCCTCCCCATCCTCCCCGCACTCCTCACAGCCTGTTTATTATTGTAATGAGCAGAGCTTCATGTGCTTTTAGTAACCGCAGTGATGAAGACGACCTCCCTCCAGACCTGGCAGAGGCAGTGGGAGTGACCACACCTACAACCACAAACACCACAACGGCGGCCACACAAGTCCCAGTACCACTGGCATCCCCCAAGGTCCAGAAAGTCAGCTCGCCCCAGTCGTCAGAAGGCAAAGGCCAGCTGTCCCCAGGGGCCAAGGTATGGCGGTGGGGAGGGAAACCCCCGGAAAGTAGCTGCACTTGCTGGGAATTCTATCAATTTGCTGGGTCGCATCTGGTGTGTGCATGTAAACTTTGCATAATCACTTGTGTGCCCTCGTAAAACAACAGCAACCACCACCAGCACATGTTTTTGTATAACCTGTCCCCCAAATATCAGCCATTTATGAGCGACAGAGTAAAATATAAAGCCATGTTCTTTGTAGTTTAATTGCAATTGAAGAGATTTTTTGAGAGCACTTAGAATATCATCCCTACATAAGCTATTACTCCACTGTGAAGACAGAAAGTGAGAAACGTCCTCCCACCACCATAATGGAAACTTTGTAGAATAAAAATGGTATGTCCCCATCCCATTCCTTAGATTAGATCACCTGTGTTAATAGTTTGAAAATAGGAAATATTATTCCATTTGCCTGCTTGAAATTTCAGGAAATTGCCGGGGATGGGAATGGACTGCGACAAAGGTCTGACACAAGATATTTTTCCTGGTTTCCCTTGAGTGACCTGTAGCTATGGTCACTGCTTGGTAATTGATCCAAATATAGTCAAACTGATTGCTGTCCAAGGATGCGCGGTAGGCTGTTTTGGTCTGTGCATGGACCAGGTGCCGTGGAGGTACATGAGAGCTCCAGAGCCTGATCTGTTCACATGCCTTGTGACTGCTTGTTACTGAGCCAGACTAGGGCATAGCAAAGCCGGACACTAGAGCAGAGAGTTGTAGCAAGAGAGGCATTTTTATTGCATTGGCGCCACTCAAGGAGGACAAGCTTAAGACCTGAATTCCTTGATGGCTGTCAAGCCAGCGTTTTTAAAGGCAGGGGTACATTTCAGGCAGACAGAATTATAAATCAATACCTGGAGGTTACATACTGGCCTGGCTCCAGAAGGCGTGGGGTCATCAGGTCATTGGTGGATTCAGAGATTCCTGGATTAGCTGAAAGGAATGTTAAGATAGATGTGACTTGCTCACCAGGCAGGCCCCTTAGGGAGGCTTAGAACAAAGAATTGTGGTCAGAGTTCAATTCCTCAGTTCCCCCTTATCTGCATTTTCCATCTGCTGGGGATTTCTGAGAAGCAACTCCAGAACATATGTGAAGATGCCATCTTTTAGTTTCCATAGGGAACAAAGCACCTGTGACTCTGGCTTGCTTGGAGGGCCACTCTTCTCTCAGGTGGCTCTTTCACTTTTCAAAGCCAGTCAGGTGCCCAGAAGGGACTCAAGATTCTCCTTTATTTTCATGCTTAGAGGTGGGGCCCTCCTGCAGGCCCCTGAGAGGGGTCTCTGTTCCATCTCACGCTCAAAGAGAGCTTCCCAAGCCTTCATTTCTTCAAGCCTCAGTTTCTTCCTCTGGAACATAGGAATAAGGTCTGCTACCTTGCCCAGCTCATGGGCCAGCATCAGGTCCGTGGAGGTTAAAGTGCTCATGTAAACTGGACGCCCAGGGCTTCTGCAGCTTCAGGAATCACAGTTCCTGGCAACGGATAAATAGTAACAGGCCCACCCTCTCCTGCAAAACCAAGGGCAGTGTTTCCCCTGGTTCCCTCCCTGGCTATCCCTGGAAATACCTCTGTACTCCTCACAGGAACCCTCAGGACTCCTCAGCCAGAGATTGGCCCAGACTGAGGCCCTCCACGCCTCTGTAGGCCACCTCCTGTCATCTCAGGTCGGATTGTCCTCCACTGTGGGGAGTCCCCTTGACAGCCTTGTCCCAAGTGCAGGCTCAGGTTTCTACGGTATTTCCCAGACTGTGTTAAAACTAGGCTGAAACATTGACAAGACCAGAGGGAGCTGGGGGGAGGATAAGGCAGCTTGCATCCAAAGGCCACAGGGCTCCCTCTCCTGGCCATCTCTCTCCATGGGGCCCTGCTTGTGCCAAGTTGACAGGACTCAGTTTTTTCTGCCTCAACAGCTGACCCTTCCACGCAGACCCCAGAGCAGAGACACAGAGTGTTTTCCAAAAACAAGAAATAATTTTCAAGCTTCCACCCATCTACCTGAAGAGCTTCCCTCTTTTTGTGCATATCGGTTTGGCGGCTGAAGGCCAGTGGAAGCTCCCGCTCAAGCCCAAAGTCTTTGCTTTCTCTTTATACGTTCAGAGGACTCTTTAAAGTGTTTTCCCTACCCCCAAAAGTCAAAGAGCACTCAGCAACTAAACAACTTAAGTTGTTTTCAGCTTTAAAAATCGTTCCCCACCCCAAAGCCTACTTCTTCTTAGGATGTTTTTGGGGAAAATTGGGATTCAGTCTCAACACTTTGTACACTGTTCAGCTAGGGGAGCAGGAGGGGATTGGTATACTGATGAGTTCAGTGTTGGAAACCTCTGCCTGTTCTGGCGAATCCTGTGGTCTGAATCAGTGCCATCACTAACTGGGGTATTTTTGTCTGCCTTCCTAGAGCCCCTCTGACCGAGGAGGCGCCTTTACCTTGGAGCCAGGTGATCTTCTGATGGATTTCACAGAAGCCACTCCTCTGGTAAACTTCCTATTTTGCTAAAACCAGAAAAGCCACAGACCACAGAAACATCTTGGCAGTGGGATGGATGGACAGAGGTGGGCATTGCTGTTAAGAAGGCTCTTCCTCTAGTCCTGAAGGCTCAGGGATCAGCTTTCATCCAGGGTTGAGGCACCATCGGTTCCCCCTACCCTCCACCCACTGCTGCTCAGAGCCCTTGAAGGGTGCTCCCTTTGCTCCAAGGGTGATTGCAGGGCTCGGGCCCCCACCTGTCTGCTGCCCCTCCAGTGTTAGAGGGCTCCTTGGTGCTCCAGTCTCTGCTTCTCAGCTTCCTGGGCTGCACCCTGCATGCCCACCCATGCGGCATCTCCTGCTGTTGCTTCCAGTGATCTGTCTGTCTGGGGCCCTGGCTCTGGCTTTCCAGGGCTGTTGCGCTCGCTTCCTGTCATCATCAATCCTCTGCATACAGGTCTCCCTTCAGGAATGGTGGCCCTCATGGGAGTTCTGCTGGTGAGAAACGCGTTTTAGGGGACAGAACACCAGACCGGGAGTCACACAGGCTAGACCTGGCTCCAGTCTCTGCTTCCCTTTTAAGAGCCTTATCAGTGGACAGTCACTACCCCCATCTTCTTTAAGGATGTCACTGTTTGCCCTGCCTCACAGGAGGACCATAAGGATCACATGAGAGCAAGAGTCTTTTGAGCATAGAAGGCACCACAAAGATGTTCAGGTGTTCCTGACATTATTAGATGACCCAGGCAAACTCAGATGTGTCTCTGGCTGGTCTCAGCCTAATACCTGAGTGTACCTGAGCATATATCACAGTCCACATATTTGGGCTGTGAGTCAGATTTCATGCTGAGACTCCTGAGAGTCAGCTGCGTGCCTGGCTATGTGCTAGGCTCTGGGGATAGAGAGGGCAGCTGAGGCTGGAGGGGAAATCAGGTTGATAAGCGGCCACAGATAAACAATAGCTTCCCAGAAGATGCTCAGGGAGAAGCCAGAAGTGGGAGTCATTCAGGGATGGCTTCCTGGAGGAGTGTGGTGGGTGGGAAGCATCGTGGAAGGCTTTCAAAAGAGGACAGATGGGGCAAAGTGCCGCGCAGGCTTTAGGAGTTCTCACTGATCCTGGGCAGCTGGCATATGGAAATGCTTTATGTAATTGTCCTTCTCATCTGGGGAGTCAGTCCAGTCTGAGAGCTTCAAGGCAGCAGCTCTGGATACACAGCTGAGAACTGACCACGGGTGACCTCTGCTCTGGGAACTCCCAGAGTTATCTCCCTCCCATATTCAAGTAAACACAGCAGAGTTATTCACGGGCTTCTTGTTAGACAGCTTGCCAAGACTGTTCACAGAAGGAAGGGCCTTTCTCCCCTGCCTTTCAAACAGGGGGACTCAGAAACAGAGGCCCTTTCTGCATCACCTCATCACCCCTTTGCAAGATGGGAAACTGAATCCCTGCACTGGGTCATCACAGCCGCCAAGCTGGAGCTGGCACCAGGTGTCCTGGCTCCTCTCCTGATGCCTCTGCATCACACTGGGCTCATCTGGTCTCCAGGAAAAAAGCAATGCTTGGGGGAATGGGTGTATTTAAAGCACTCCCCAGACTTGGAGGGGGCGGGCAGAACAAAGGGCATGGAGGAAGGGTCAGGAAGTTAGGTGGCTTGGCCTGGTGTCACATAAGTACCCCAACTGAGGCCTTACATCCCAGGAATGCCTTCTTGTGGGAGGCGGAAGCCTGGGCAGCAGTCTGAGGACATCCAGTCTAGCTGGAGGACAGTATCCTCCAAAGGGGCCTGCAAACCTCCACAATACAAGCTGAGAGCCTGTGAAGGAGGAGGAGAAGTCTAAGCTCCCAGGGCCACGCTGAAGGAACATGCCCGGCAGGAATAGAAACCAGCAGAGGAAGGTCCCTCTGACTTGGGCTTGTGGGCAACTTCCAGGCTGCTGAAATATGCCACAAGAGAGGCTAGATGAACTGCTGCTTCTGTGGGATCCAGTGTCTAACGCTGTCTGGGAGGACTGGAGGAAGGAAAGCTTGTGGTACTAGGGTTTTTAAGTATGAGCAGGAATTTCACTAGGTGAGGAATGTGGACCAAGGCATTCCAGGTAGACAACACAGCTTGACCAAGGTACCACGTATTTATCAAAAGTCTTGGTGGATCTGAGAATTAGAGTCAGTTTACTGAAAAAAGCAATACACCAAGCTTTGACAGGAGTGATGGGATTCCTTTTAAGACCACTGTGTTGGAGGTCCAAGCTTGTAGATTTAATTACTTATAGATTTTAAATGATCTTGTCTTTGAACATAATAGACTGAGATTAGAAGGGAAATAGCATCTGGCAGAGACTCAGAGGCCCCTGCTCCAAGGTGTAATGCTTGCCTAGCCCCTGGACATGCCCCAGTCCTCAGCAAGAAGCTCATTCCCTCTCCCCAGGACACCCTGCCCTCATCTCTGGGAGGTTCTGACTTTGCTCTGAGACATGGTTCAGGTGCTGCTCTGCCAAGGCACAGCCCGCACTGTGCTGAGGCCCAGCTTGCCCTTTGCCGCTGAAGCTGGCAGTGACTATGTGTTCGCAGGATGAACTCCCGATCTGTCTGAGGGATGAGTGCTGTACTCAGGCCTCAGGGAGAAGGTACGGAGGTCTGGCATTTTGGCAAGAGCACTCTCTACCTGGGCTCTCCTCAGAACCACTGGTTTCAACATTGCTTTGGCTTTAGAATCCTGTTTCTGTGAGTGTCAAAGGCCCGAGAGAGGAAGAGGGGAGTCCAGCTGTCTACTTCTCTGTCTCTTCTCTCCCCTCCATTTCCTCCTGCCCGTGCAGAAGCAAGCTCAGCCCTCTCACCTCATTGTTGGGGTGCCAGGGAGGATCTGTGTCTCAGAGGGCAGCTGGGGAGAGAGTAGACTTAGGGTCTAGGGCTGGGAACTTGTTCCTAGTCAGGGCTCATCGACACCAGCATGTTAGCATCAGGCCCCTGAGGTTGAGCATCCTGGACTCTATGGGAGAGGACAGCAGAGGGGCTCCTGGAAGAAGTTGCCAGAACCAGAGCATAGCAAGGGCAGCCCCCATGCCTGACCTGTGACCAGGACTTCCTACTGCCTGGACGCAGCCTGTGAGCTGGAATACTTCTTTGAGACCATCTTATCCAGGCCCTCATGTAAACATGGGGAAACTGAGGCCCCGACAGGGGCAGACACTTGTCCCAGATCACATGGCAAGACGATGTCAGAGCCAGGACTAGAGCCCAGGACCTGGTGGCCTGACCAGGGATATGTCTTTCCTTCCCTGTTAGCCAATTCCCCAGTAGCAGAGCTGGTCAGAGCCCCTGGCCACATCCCTGTGCCACACAGCCCAGGCATGAAGGGCATGAGTCTGGAGGTACTCAGGAATCTTGGTCTGAAAGACTTAGCCTGGATCAGGCATGGATCTTTTTTTTTTTTTGAAACAGAGTCTCACTCTGTCACCCTGGGTAGAGCACTATGACATTAGAGCTCACAGTAACCTCAAACTCTTGGACTCAAGACAGCCTCCTGCCTTAGCCTTCTGAGTAGCTGGGACCACAGGCACCTGCCATGATGCCTGGCTAGTTTTTTTTAGTAGGGACAGGATTTTGCTCTTGCTCAGGCTGGTCTTGAACTCCTGAGCTCAAGCAATCCACCTGCCTCGGCCTCCCAGAGTGCTGGGATTATAAGCAAGAGCCACCGTATCTGGCCAAGGCATGGTTCTTTGGGGACCGCTCTATTGGGACTTCCCATGAGCCCTTCCCATCAGATGGGGAAGCCGCTTTGCTGGATTACTGTCCAACTTCCAGGAGATGCTCACCACACAAACAGTGGCTGCTCCCTCCTTGGTTAACACTTTTTCTGGCTCATAACCTGTACCTCCTGGTGGCTGAGACTCCCAAGGTCCTTATCACTATTCCAGCTCCTCAGGCCAGTGTATGGGGGACAGGGAACTGGAAGCAGGGGACTAGGGCCAGGATTTCTTGCCTTCATTCAGCAAGCTTCCACCAAGTCACTATCAAAGCTAGCGTAGTCCTGGTGGCCTGGTCTCTGGGTGGAAGGGTTTTTAAGGAGGCACAGTCCAAAGAGCCAGTAGAATAATAGAAAAAGCCAGAAGAGTAGTAGAAAGGTTTAATCTTGAATTGACCGCTCTCAGAAACACATTAAAGCAAAGTAAACTAATACCTCCTGGTCATACATCTTGAATCTCTGTTTGCCTCCTTTTCCACTGTTTTTTATCCTGCATGATTCCAAGGACTTCCATTCTCAAACTCACCACAAAAACACTCTTCAACTCTGCTCTGTGGCACTTTCTCTCCTTTGCCCAGCCTTTTCTTCCCTAATCCCCACTTTTTGTTAGGTAGGTCGATTTAGTGATCTTACGCCTTGCACCCTTCACAGCTCAACATCATCTTCCTGCTCACAGATTATGCAGCAGCTTTTATAATTTGAGTTTTTGAGTTTCTGCCCAGGATGCAAGAGGTGGGGCATGAGGGTGGGAAGGAAAGGAGGTGAGTGAGCCAAGACAGTACCCATTCTCCATCTGGTATTTTCTTTGGGGTGTGAGTGTGAGCAGGTGCATGGGATATTGCTGTTGACTGAGCAAGGGAAGCTGGGTGGGGGGGATATTAATTTGTTAGTAAAGTTGATCCTAGGAAGTGAAGGCAGTGTCCTACCCCTCTACTCCAGGTCTGCCAAGCCAGCTTCCCTCCCCAGGTGACACAGACCATAAACACTTACGTGTTTTGTGTTGTTGACTTTCTCTTTTGGGCCTATCCTTCTCTGATCCCCATACTTCACCCATCTGCAAAGCCAAGCCAATCAAAACCCAGGTGTCTTCTACGCCATGGCATGTTAGTCCAAAGTTTGTGTGTCAGGAAGGCCATGGGCCTGACCCAAGGAGGGTTGTATAGGGCGTAGAAAGAAGAAATGGGTTCCCACCAGGCTCAATAACTTAGTTTGTATTTTGAACCTTATTCTACCAGCAGTGCTAAAGCTTAGTCCCAACTCAGTGGTGCCCCTTCTGTCTCCCTGTGGTCTCATCTCTGCTCCCCAGGGAGGTGGAGAGAAGCCCGCTTAGTCCATGATGCCATCTATTTGCTGTTACCTGGGATACTCTCTGCTTCTTTCATGGCCCTTTTGGGTGGGTGTGAGCATCACTGTCATGCTGGGATGTGTGAATCCCTACCTGTTGGACACCCTTCTGTCCTGGGGCCATTCTGGGGCTGCCACCTCCTCAGCTCTGGTCCCTGCTTTCCCTTAAGGTCCATTCCCTACCTCAGCCCTGGCAGAGGAGTACACAGGGCCCCTTCACTCAATATCCACTCTTGTCCACCTCTGACTTTTCTCCCCTGTCCTCAGACTGGTAATCTCCTTTCCGTATCTGGATGATGAAGAAGACTTATACATTTTTCATCATCATTTATCTATGCCAAGAATCTTTCTGTTCCCCCAAGAGTCAGATTTTGAACTCAAAAGCCAAGTATATATAGAAGCATATAGCTGCCTGGATGTGGAAAGGACCCAAGGAGGAAAGGAAATATCAGGAAAGAGAATAAAACGGTGTTTCAAAATAGTATGCTATCTTCTGTGTTACTTCCTTCTCATTTACCAAAAGTCCAGAGTGTGGGGGTCCCAGGGATATTAAGGCCAAGCCTTAAGCCGCTCATTATGGTCTCCAATTGAGACCCTACTAGCCAGGACACATTTTGGCCTCTGGGCAGTGTGACCCTGTTTCTTGGTCATTTATGCCAGATTTTATTTCCTTCAAAAAACACACATTGAGTGCCTGTTGTTATAAGCAAGAGCGCAGGCCCATTAGCCTGGGGTCCCCAGAGTAGTTGGTTCTGAGTAGAGCATGGATGCCCTGGGGCATTGGTAGGAACCGATCCTGGAAGGCAGGTGAAGTAAGCTTCACACACTACCTTACAACGGGTAGGATTTGTCCGAGGACTCCAGAGAGCAGTGGGAGGATTTGAAGTAAGCTGGTAAAACTTACCTGCAGGTGACTAATGTGGATTTGCTGATCTCTAAAGAATGAATTTAGAAACAGTCAACAAGAGGGTCTAGAACCACAGATTTAGACTTTGCAAAAGCCATCTCTGCATCTCCTAAATTTGAATAGTAAAACAAGGTTGTTGTGAAGATCATTGTGAGATAATGGTTGTAAAAGCCCTTTGGAAATTGTTCAGGATTGTGCAATTCTAAAGAGGACAGAGTTAGGTCAATTGAGGGAGGCAAAGAGGCCTGCAATTTTCTCAATCTTCGTTCAGTGAAACTTACCCAGGGGCTGTATTTTGTTCTTTCCTGCAGGATGATACCAACTATTTAAGGAAATTCTCTTAAAGCTAAAATATGTGTGTATTTGTTCCTTGGGGAGGGAATGCTCCCTCCCTGAAACTGAAAGTAACCCTGTCAGCAGCTTCCTCTCCTAACATCCGACATCTTCTGTTCACCATCCTCATCCTCACCAGTATGAGCTATGGGACCTCTGCTGAGCACATCAAGGCTAGGGGGATCCAGTGTTTCCCAAATGATGTGGCAGTTTTCTCACACTGCTTGACATTTTCCAGCTAAGTAGCAAGGGGCCCAGTGCCGATACAAGGTGCCAAGGTCTGGGCCTGTGGCTACGGGTGGTGGGTCTAGGCCAGTATTATTTTTTGAAAACATAGAACAAAGAGCTAAACAGTCCTAGACTACTTGTTCCTCCCCCTAGTATATTTCTTTCCCGTGCTGTCTGTCGGCATCACTCCCCTGCACGCCGTGATGTGTGCCCTTATTTAGTGGGAAGGCCCCTGGCACGGGAGGAAAGCGCTTTCCACTGTGTGGCCACTCCTCACATCACTCCCATGGCTGACATCACTAATTCATCATGGCGCTCTTTCTGGCTTGGCCTGGGCAGTGCTTCAGAACCCTCAACAGTGTGCCAGGAAGCCACCCCAGTCTTGTGTAGTTGCCACAGGGGGATGGCCTCTACCTGCCAGCCCCGGGAATGGGGTCTTGGTGTGTCACTCTGCTCAGACAGTGGAGAAGACAGATGAGGGCCAGACAGGAGGAGTGAAGGCTGAGAGAGGAGGGGGGAGGGCTGGACCAGGAGCCAGCTGGCCAGAGGCTAGAAGCAGGCTGTGGGTGAGGCTGGCTTGAGAAGAGTCTGGAATTGCCAGATCCGTCTTGCACTGTGCTATCTTTCTCTTCTTTCCCCTCCCTTATCTCCTCTTCCTCCTCCCCCTCTCTCACCACCTCCTCCTCCCCTTCTCTCCTCTCCTCGTGAGCAGGCAGAGCCCGCCAGCAACCCCCACTGTGCCCACTCTCGCTGTTCTCCTCCACTCTCTCTCCCCATGAAGGAAGAGACCACTGGAGTTTGCATGTACCCTCCAATCAAAACGAGGCTGGTAGGTACCCTGGCAGGGAGAGGGGCCTGGCCAGGAGAGGTGAGGTGGGCAGGAGCCCACCAGGCGAGGCGGAGGCCCAGGGGCGTGCGGGAGTGCCAGACCTCCGGAAGAGCCGGCTAACAGGTGCTCTCACCCCGGGATGGATGGAGAGTTTGGAGTCCAGCCAGCCCTGCTCAAATTGGGACACACGGCTATGATCCTACCCCTTTTGCCTTTAGGTCTCAAGACCCAGGGAAGAGTTTATTTTCCTAGAATTTTGATGAGTAAAGGTGCTTTCCCTAGACGCAGATATATGCTTTGGTACTCACCAGGTAGACTCTTACATTGCATTGGTATTGAAAATGAAAAATTGTCATTTGTCTTCCCTGCTATTTATCAAATGCTGTGACAGGAGTGCTACCTGATAATGGGAAGGGAATCCCCTGTAATCCCAACCTAGCACAATGTTGTTTTTTTCGTTTTTGCATGCTTCCTTCCATTTTTTCATTTCATTTGTAATTTTAGATACTTAAAGCATAGTAGCCATATCATCTCCCGTTTTTCTCTTTTCACTTAGTGCCGTGTGGTTTCTCTCTTGTCCTGTCATCACATTCTGTGACTGTTTTTATTGCATCAAATGGTCCACTGTTCACTAACACGTTCTTCACTGCAGGATATGGGCTTTGTTTCCAGGCTGTCACTATTCTGGAGAACGCATATAACTTTTGGCCTCAGGTATCTTATTTTTGAGGCTAGACCCTGCTGTGCTAAATATCGTAACTTTGGCTTTTACTCCTTTCCTGAAGTGGTTGTGCTGACCGAGCTGTCAGCCGACAGAGAATGTGCTTTGCCATAGCCTGAGAAACCCAGAGCATAACGGTCGGGATATATTTGCTTTTTTACAGCAGGTATAAAATAATTCTTTGAGGTTGCTTTTATCTTTCTCTATGGTAATAATAAACTGCATTTCCCCTTTACTTCACGGTGGTCTGAAAGTCTTATCTGTATTCTGGTGATTTTGAGATGTTTGAGGAGATGGCAAAGATATGGGGAGAGAGGAGCAGGTGTGGGCTGGACATGTCAGTGTGCCTTGAAAGGACACTCTCCATGTAGATTGAGACCTGCTGCACCCATTTGGGCCATGTGGGTCTGGGCGAATGTGTTCTTAACCTCCTGTTAAGAGCATGGGTGGAGCTCTCCCAGTGTCCATAGGCAAGACTCCGCGAGATACACAGCCTGCTGCCACTGAGCAGTGGTGGCCTTGGTGTCTTGGCTGCTGTCCTCTGCCAGCAGGTGACACAGGATGGATCTACACAGGATGGTGTGCAGGTGGTTTCTGCAGCCCGGGGGCTGCAGGCAGAGTGAGGGTCAGAGTCCTCAGGCCCCTGGGTTTCCTGGCATGCCCCCAACTGGCTTGAAGAAATAAGCCTCCTGGGCAGTGCCTGTGATTCAGTGAGTAGGGCGCCAGCCCCATATACCAAGGGTGGTGGGTTTGAACCTAGCCCCGGCCAAACTGCAACAACAACAACAAAAATTAAAAAAAGAAAAAGAAGCCCCCTAATTCCCAAGGCCCTCAGGAGGCCAAAGATAAAATGACCAAAGAGAAAGAAATGGAAGGTAAGGGTCTGTTGGCCACTGTGACAGACCAGCCTCTTTGAGAGTAGCTGCATGTTGTGGTTACCCCCAGCACTGGGCACCTCTGTACACCATGCCTTCTGTCCCCAGGGGCCGTGGGGACAGGGTTCTTGGAAGCCTCAGTAGTTTCCCTGTGGTCTCCCTCTATTGCCCAAAGTGGCCAGGAAGTGAGTACAAGAACTCAAGTGATTAGACAAGGAAATACCTGTGGCTTAATGATCCCAGCACCCCTGACCTGATACCCCATGAGAGACAATGTCCTGGGATGTGACCTCTCAGCAGCCTCTTGGTCACTCCATAGCTATGGAGAAGCCATCAGAAGCCACCCTGGGCAGCTCCATCTTCCTTTATTATCCACTCTAATTGTGGCCTCTTGTGGGTCAAGGCCTGGGGTCCAGCACACCTGGAAGGCCCAAGCAGACCCACCTGAGGGAGTTCCAGGGCCAGGCAAGCGTGATACCTTTGAGTCCAGCCTGTCATGCTTCTGGGCCAGTCCCTACAGTCCAGCAGCAGACACAGACAGACACAAACGCCAGCCTGTGCTCCCGAGGGCCCTCTGTGTGTTCCTCACGCAGTGATGAAGGGCTCCAGATCTTTCAGTTCTGTTTTAAAGGTGCTCTGCCAATGATTCAACACTTTGTTCTCTAATCTAAAGGTAACGCCCTTGTCTTTCTCTTTTTTGAAGATAAAAACATTCCCAGCTGATACAATGAACCTGTTTCCTGATCCTTTTACCACAGGGCCACAGTTTACTGTAAGTAGATCCAGCAACCAGGTTTGCATTTTAAAACATTGCTCTCACGTGGTGTGCCTTACTGTGGGGTGCCAGACAGCAACGTCTACAGTTTCTTTTGATGGCGGTTGAACTCCCTGAGGTTGGGAAGGAGCTTGGATTTGGGGTCTGCCTCTTTTCATTACAGTAGAACCTCCATAGTTAACCACCTCCCTACCCTGACCACCTCCTTAAGTTGACTTAAATTCTCATAAACCAGACATGCACCACACATCAGCATCAGCACGGTAGGCCTAGTTTGTTACAGTCCCTTGGGTGGTCAACTTATAGAGGTTCTACTGTATTTCATATTATTAAGGTGAGATTTACATAAAATTAACCATTTTAAAGTGACAACTCAGTGACATTTAGTATATTCGTAATGTGTGATGACCACCTCTATCTAGTTCCAGCACATTTTTACTGCCCCAAAAGAAGACCCCATACCCATTAAGCCGTCTCTCCCATTTTCCCCTTGTCTCTACCCCTGGGAACTTCTAACCTCATTCTGACTCTATGGATTAACCTAGTGTGACTATTTCATATAAATGGGATCATGTAATATGTGACCTTTTGTGATTGTCTTCTTTCACGTAGCATCATATTTTTGAGGTTCATCCACACTTGTGTACGTATCAGTCCTTCTTTTCTTTTTACAATCGAATAATAAGCCATTATATGTATATACTGCAATTTACCAGTTCATTTCTTGGTTGGTATTTGGTTGTTTCTACCCTTGTGGTGGTTGTGAATAGCGCTGCCGTGAACACGTGTGTATGCGTATTTGTTTGAACCCCTGTTTTCATTTCTTTCCGGTTGGTTCTTGATAACAGTGTGATTTTAGGTAAGTCACTGTCTCACCCTGAGTACTAGCCTCCTCTTATTTAAAGTAGAAATAGTAATAAGAATATTCTCTGTGTATCCAATTGAAGCAAAGATCAAAAGAGACCAAAACTTTGAAAGTGCTTTAAACCCCAGAGCATCCCACAAATGTCAATTAGGTTGCTGTTTCTCAACCAGCAGGGTGTGGTAATGAACAAGAACGGTAGTCCTGACAACCAGCTTCTTGTTACCACATCTCTGGGTTCACTGGGCAGCTTGGTTAAACCCTGCCAAATGTTTAAATACTTTTAAACATGTAAGTAGTGTAGTGTCATCATCTGCAAAATGAAGCGTTTGATGCTTTTCACACTTCTTCTCAGCTACTCACCTCGTTCTTTAAAGGAAAGCTTCTGCAGAAGCTACAGGATAATGAGCAGAAGGGGGAGTCCAGGGTCCACTCCTCCTTCTTCCCATTCTCTCCTTCTCCCAGGAATCAGAGTTTGCAATTGCTAGAACCACATGATCCCTGAGGCACATTCCAAAGGGTTTCTGTGCTTCTGGAGCATCTGTGAAGTAGGCTTGTGTGATCCAGGAGTAGCTCTAAGGGCAGGGTCATGAGCTGGATGATGGTCACCACCTGCAGCCACGTGGAGATGGAGGCAGTGAGCGGTGGCTGATTCAAGTTTCATAGGGTGAGCAGAAGTGGGAAGGTGTCCAGCAAGCCAGGAAAAGGAATAAACAGGTTCCTCGAACAATCCATTTCTAGGGTCATAAGCTGCTTCCAGCATCTGCCTTTTAAGAATGAGAGGGTAGAGACACAGGGGCTGTGCCAGGATGTTAGATGCTATTGCCTTGACACTCATCCCGGCCCTCCTGTGGTTTTGCTGGCCACAGCTCCCCAGCTGGAAGCTCCGGCTCCACCTCCCTCATTTGGCCGTGGTGGGGCACTCTGGCCCCCTGCCCAGCTTTGGCAGTGCTGTGAGACACTTAGGGAAGCCCTTCCTAAAAGGTGGGGGCCAAGGCAGAGCAGGAAGCCAATGGCAGAAACCACACTGGGACTTTTAAGAACTGGGCAAGAGAGTGGCCCGCAGACAGCTGGACCAGGAGAAGGGAACAGCATGAACCAGAGTCCTGGGGGGGATGGGGTCATCACACATTCAAGGGACTGAAAAGCAGGCCAGTGGGACTGGAACGCCAAAAGCACAGTGGCAGGGGTGGGGGATGGTGAGAGGAGGAAAGGAACATAGGCAGGGACAAACGTAGGAGGGGCACAACCACGCTTGGCCTTTAGAACACAACAAGGACTCTCATCTCCATCCTCAAAGCAATGGGAAGCCTATGCAGGCCTTTAAGCAGGGAAGTGACAGGGCAGATGCACTTGGACAGGGTCTCTGAGATCACAGTGGGAGAACAGTTGGGTCCAGGCAGAGTGGATTCAAGACAATCCACTCTGTGGATTCGGTGAGGAGGGCGGAGAGCCTGGCCCAGAGTGGTTTTTATTGGTAGAAAGGGAGAAAAGTGCACAGATAGGGGAGATATTTAAGAGGTTGGAGGGTAATGGGTTGGATAGGGAAGAGGGAAGGTCAGGAATGGTTGTCAGATTTCTGACTTGAAGAATGTGGATAGACAGTGGGTCCGTTCCCTGGGATAAGGAACTTGGAAGAACACCTACAGAGAGGGATAATGAGTTTGCCGATGGCCATGACATATGAGAAATGCCTTTGAAATATCCAGGAGGCAATAATGGCTGGGCAGCTGGCTAGCCAAGTCTGTGACTTGGGGAGAGAGGACTGGATGGATATAATGACTAGGCAGTTATGGACAGGTATCTGGCAATAGAGGCCAATCTCGGGGGCTTCAGGCTCCCAATTTTCTCACTCCTATGTGTCATGGTCAAGCTTCTCACTAAGGTCATGACACTTGAACTTGCTTTAGGTTCCACTTCTACCTCTCCCATAGACCTCTACCTATCCTGGCTACAGTCACGGGGGAGCTTAGCAGCTCTCAGAAACTCTGGACACAGTTGGTCTTGCAGTGATCTAGTGTTGACCTTGGAGCTGGTCTCAGTGACTGGGCTTCTTGCTTCATCCTGAGACCTGTTTCTGTTTTGTACTCAGTCCTATTAGCTGAGTCTCTGCTGATACTCAGCCGAGTACTTTGGTTGATCCATCTAGTATGAAGGCCTCTGCCTGGCTCCAGCCAGATTTCTGTCCCACATGCTTAGTTCCAACCTAGGTCTGTCCCTCTGTTACCTGCTTTGTCTAACACAAGTTTGTTCATTCATCTGTTCATTTCCTCATTCAATAAATACTAAAGATATGGGTATCTAGGGTTGAGTTTTAATAACATAAATATTTTTTACTGCTGTATAGGGATCATTCTTAAGTGAAACTGGTGTTTTCTCTTTTTTTTCTTTCACTTGGTGTGCATGGCAGTGAAGAACACAGTGACTGCTAGTACACTTTGGTGCCACTACCTCGATTCATGCCAAGGCCCGAGCACTTTTCCCCATGGTTATCTTTGTACTATCCATACAAATTTCTTTCTTTTTTCAAGAGGAATCAAAAATGGTGTCAGAAGCCCAACCCCTTGCTCACGTCACTGACAAAACAAAAGACCTTCTTACTCTTATATTGGGCTGGAAAGGTCTTAATACCACACATTGAATTCCCTCCTCGTGCTGCATGACTATTAGGGGTGGAATTATCTGGTGAACAGCACATATGACTACTACAGCACAACATGTGTAAAAGTTCTTTATTGCAAACATCACATATTAGATAAATGTATGATGCTACTGTATGTATTACATGGTGACATGCTGGGATAGCCTCACTGACGTGGCCCCGAAGCTCCTAAGAAGTGTCTTCTTCAGTAAGTCACATATTAAATCTCTCCAAGTTCAGGGCCAAGAACTAGCATGAAAAATCAAGGTATAAAATATGTAGCTGGTATGATCAAAAGGATATAAAGCAAACAAAAACCATGCATTGAATTTGAAAAAATGCTACACTAGGCTCGGCGCCTATAGCTCAACCGGCTAAGGCGCCAGCCACGTACACCTAAGGTGGCGGGTTCGAATCCCCAGCCCGGACCCGCCAAACAACGACGGCTGCAACCAAAAAATAGCCGGGCATTGTGGCGGACGCCTGTGGTCCCAGCTACTTGGGAGGCTGAGGCAGGAGACTCGCTTGAGCCCAGGAGTTGGAGGTTGCTGTGAGCTGTAATGCCCCGGCACTCTACCCAGGGGGACAGCTGAGGCTCTGTCTCAAAAAAAAAAGAAAAAATACTACACTAGCCAATGTGGCGGTTCATGTTGATTATCCCAGTATGCAGGAAGATCAAGGGGGGAGGATTGCTTGAGACCAGGAGTTTGAGACCAGGAGTTTGAGACCAGCTTGGGTAATATAGCAAGACCCCACCTCTAAAAAAAATTTAAAAATTACCCAGCTGTTATGGTGTACACCTGTAGTCCCAGCTACTCTGGAGGACTCCTTAAACCACCAGAAGTTCATGGCCACAGTGAGCAATAATTGAACCATTATTCTCTGGGTACCAGGGAAAGAGTCCATCAAAAAACAAAAGAAGAAGAAAGAAGAAACACTATGAGGAAATATATTAATGACAACAGTAAGGAATTATGGAATTTCTTCATTTTTCCACGTTCATATACCTTCTGATCTTTTTGTATAAAAGTATAAGGCTTGGCACCTGTAGCACAGTGGTTATGGTGCCAGCCACATACACCAAGGCTGGTAGGTTGGAACCTAGCCCAGGTCAGCTAAAAAACAACAATGAGAGCTGCAACAAAAAATAGCCAGGTGTTGTTGTGGGCACCTGTAGTCCCGGCTACTTGGGAGGCTGAGGCAAAGAATTGCTTAAGCCCAAGAGTTTGAGGTTGCTGTGAGCTGGGACGCCCCAGGACTCTACCCAGGGTGAGACTCTATCTCAAAAAAAAAAAAAATAATAAGCACAATTTGCTTTGTAATAAAAATGACAACAATACATTATCTTCTCCAAATGAGGCAGTATACTCCAGACTAGTATTTCTGAAACTTTCCCATAATTCCTCCAGAGAATGATCTGGAGGTCTTGTTAAAATGTGCATTGTTAGACTTTATCCCCAGACATTCCCAAAAGTCTTTCAGTGGAGCCTGAGAATTTACTATTTTTCCAATTTTTTTTTTTTTTTGAGACAGAGTCTCACTTTGTTGCCCTTGGTAGAGTGCCTTGGTGTCACAACTCACAGCAACCTCCAACTCTTGGGCTTAAGCTTCAGTCTCCTTAGTAGCTGGGACTACAGGTGCCCGCCACAATGCCTGGCTATTTTTTGTTGTTGTTGTTGTTGCAGTTGTTGCTGGCCTGGGACAGGTTCAAACCCGCCACCCTTGCTGTACATGGCTGGTGCTATAACTACTGTGCTATAGGCATGGAGCCAATTTTCCCAAGTTTTAAGATAATGCTAATGCTGCTAGTTTGGGGACCATACTTTGGAAACCACTGCTGCAGTGATGAAAAGTATTAGTTATGGAGTTGGCTAACCTAGTTTTTTCGCATTTTATGTTTTGTTTTGTTTTGAGACATAGTGTCACTCTGTCGCCCTGGATAGAGTGCCATGGTGTTGTCATAGCTCACAGCAACCTCAAACTCTTGGGCTCAAGCAATCCCCTTGCCTCAACCTCCTGAGTAGCTGGGACTATAGGCGCCAGCCATGACACCTGGCTAGTTTTTCTATTTTTAGTAGAGATAGGTGGGGTGGGGAGGGAGTCTGGCTCTTGCTCTGGCTGGTCTTAAACTCCTGAACTCAGAAGGATCCACCTGCCTCAGCCTCCCAGAGTGCTAGGATTATAGGCATGAGCAATTGTGCTTGGATGGAGTATTATTAAGCTTTAAAAAGGAAGGAAATTCTGACACGTACTACCACATGGATAGACTTTATGCTAAGTGCAATAAGCCAGATCCAGAAGGGCAAATACTGTGTGATTCCACTTTTATGTGGAATCTATTCTACCTAGAGTAGTCAAAGCATGGTGGTTGATTGACAGAGGCTGGGGGAAGGGAGGAGAAGTAGGGAATTATTGTTCAATGTGTACAGAGTTTCAGTTTAGAACGATTAAAAAGTGCTGGGTGTTAATGTGAGTGATTAAAAATAAAAGTGCTAGAGATGGGTGGTGGTAATGGTTACATCATTAAGTGTGAATGTACTTAATGTCACTGAATCTACTGTTAAAATGTTTAATATAGCAAACTTTATGTTATGTATATTTTATCATAATAAAAACAGCAGAAAGGAGCAGCACCTATGGCTCAGTGAGTAGGGCGCTGACCCCATATACTGAGGGTGGTGGGTTCAAACCTGGCCCCGGCCAAATTGCAACAACAAAAATAGTCAGGTGTTGTGGCGGCATCTGTAGTCCCAGCTACTTGGGAGGCTGAGGCAGGAAAATTGCCTAAACCCAAGAGCTGGAAGTTGCTATGAGCTGTGACGGCACCGCACTCTACAGAGGATGACAAAGTGAAACTCTTATCTCTAAAAAAAAATAATAAATGAGAAAAATAAGCCTGCACATCATCAGAATATTACTGGGTGAATGTCATTTGCTGTAGGTAGGAAATGGATATTATCTGGCCCTAAGGGAACCTGCCTGAAATATATCTAGAATTTGCACTCCAGCGGGAGGCCTAGGGAAGATGAAACAACCCTTTCCCATCCTATGTCAGATATGATCTTTTGTTGCATTTGTTCACTGCTCTGCCATGGGAGCCTGTATGACACATTTCCTCGTGTAGTAGGGACTCCAGCCAACAGCTAGCACAGGGTGTACTCTTTATGCTTCTCCGCAGGCCCTGTGTTTTGATGCAGACAGGTGATTGTGTATTGTATTCACATGGTCGTACTTATTGGAAAATGGAAGGGAAAAGGCATGTACGTGACAATGATATGGCAATGTAGATTTTTGAGGACAGTGAGGTTGAAGAACAGTTTGGTGATAAAAGTGAGCGTGAAGAAACTCTTCCTGTATGAATCTGTGAATCTGGAACTAGTGATGAAGAAGAAAGTGACGGATAATACACACCCCCTAACAGGTAGCTGGAAGTTTTATCATGATGGTGATCTTAACAGGGTTCATCCTTCTGTAAAGTGCTTGGCCAAAAACTGAACTTGAATATTTCTAGCTCTTTTTCTCAGATGATCTTATTGGTGACATTGTGACTGCAGCAAATATATTTATAGCAGAAAAAATACAGAACTTGATGTGACACTCGTGAAGGGATGTTTCGTCAGAAGAAATGAAGATGTTTGTTGATGTCGTATTGAATGTGGCTCTCTGAATCTGAAATGTGTTGGTGAGATAGCTGACTATTTTTCTGAAGATTGGCTAGAGTGAACCCGGTTCTTCAAGGATGTTTTCCCTTCTCTCAGTTTTTTCCAGATATTTTAGATGCTACATTTATTTACTCCCACAGCTCAGTGGAGTGTTGCATACCGGAGGGAGCAAGGTGAAGAATGTTAGTGAGTATATTGACCCTAGATGTAAAGAACTTTGTGTACCAGGAGAAAATGCAGCTAGAGTTGAGAGCACAGTAGGTTTCAAAGAAGAATTCAGTGCACGTGTGTATAATCCAAAGGAGCCTACAAAGTGGGGCCTACGAATTTTTTGCCTGTGTGATTCAGAAAATGGTGATGTGTTTTCTCATAGTCCCTATTATGGCAAGGCAACAACAGCAAGACTTCTTTTTCCTGATTTGCCATTTGCATCTCAAATGGTGATTCCTTTGGCACAAGTGTTCCGAGCACATGCAAGTGGGTCAGGCTATCACATCTACACTGACAGGTTCTACAGCAGCCCTCAACTTCTTTGGGAATTGCATAAAATGAAAATACAAATAATAGGAAGAGTTACGGCTTCTAGGCTCTGAAAGAGAAGAAACTTCTTTTTTTTTTTTTTTTCTTTTTGAGACAGAGCCTCAAGCTATCCCCCTGGGTAGAGTGCCGTGGCTTCACAGCTCACAGCAACCTCCAACTCCTGGGCTCAAGCCAGTCTCCTGCCTCAGCCTCCCAAGTAGCTGGGACCACAGGCGCCTGCCACAATGCCCGGCTATTTTTTGGTTGCAGCCATCATTGTTGTTTGGCGGGCCCAGGCTGGATTTGAACCCACCACCTTAGGTGTATGTGGCTGGTGCTTAGCCACTTGAGCCACAGGTGCTGAGCCAAGAAACTTCAAGAGTATGAATTATGTGCCTACCAATGTGCTATGAAAAGGACATCCTCTCATTCCATGACGAGAGCTTAGTGACAATGCTGAATACATTCCTTGTCCCTGAAACACAGTTGATCACTGGTTATAGGAAGAAACAGCCTGTTCAGTCTGAGGAACCAACCGTTATTTTAGGATATACAAAGTTTATGGGAAGAATGGACAGAGTTAATCAGTACTGTGGATGTTAAAGATTTACAAGGAGATCCTACAAATGGTGAAAAAGTTATTCTTCTGGCTGATGGAAGTTGTAGTTGTGAACCGCTACATCCTTTACTCATTAGGAAAAGGGCAGACATACCTTTCTTCCAAGAGAAATCTCATCACTTAGCTTGTGAGCACTGTGAGGAACAGAAATTCAGAAAAGGGGAAGAGCATCATCTTCTGACACTGAGGGAAAGCTAGATGGGAAGATGCATGAAGTTAAATGAAAAAAAATCAACAAAGGATTGCCTGGTTTGCAGCAGAGGAAACGAAAAAGGTGGAAGGAAAGAAACCGTTTTCTACTCTGATACCTGCAAGAGGAAGCCTGGGCTGCGTCCCGGAGATTGCTTCAAGAAGTATCACACTCAGAAAAATTATAAACAAAAATGAACAAGAAAAAGTTTAATTATTTTATGTAACCTGAAATAGATAATAAAATCATTGGGGGAGTTCATATTTATGTTTTTCTCTTTTAAAAACTGTGGGATAAGGCAGCGCCTGTGGCTCAAAGGAGTAGGCTCCAGCCCCATAGGCCAGAGGTGGCAGGTTCAAACCCATCCCCTGCCAAAAAGTGCAAACAAACAAACAAAGAAAAAAAACTGTGAGATAATTACAAGTAATCCACCAACCTCTTTCCTGTCCCAAATAAATAAGAGCTGGGGAGTATGCAGGTGCAGAAAAATTGGATTGGAAAGGATGCCAGACACAACAGTTGTAATGCAAGTCTAGGCTTTGTTAAATGTTTTGAAGAGAGAACACCTAACCCCCAGGATAGAATTATTTGAGGCAGGAAGATGATATTAGAATTTTTGTTTGAAAATGAATGCTTTCAGAAAATCCAGAGCTCGCTGATTTTATATTTCTCTCTCTGGGACCCCACAAAATAAATGATAGAGAATTATGTTAGAAAAACAAACATCTGGGCCAGAAAGCAAAAGGCAGGTCGGGGTGAAAATATTCAGGCCCAGTGAGTGGGACAAGAGAGTGAAGCAACACAAGTAGCTGGCTGAACTTCACATCTTCCTGGGAGCTCCAGGGGACTTTGGAGCCCCAAAGGCGCCTTCCACTACTAAAGAAAAAGGCGCAGCAGAAGAAAGTAATTCAATACTTGAAATTCAAACAGAGGATCTCAAAGATGTGAAAACCAAATTAGTACAGCCTTTCTGGAAAGAAGTATGGAGAGTCCTCAAAGAACTGAAAGCAGACCTTCTATTTGATCCTGCAATCCCATTACTGGGCATCTATCCAAAAGGAAAAAAGTCATTTTACCATGAGGACGTTGATACTCAAATGTTCATAGCAGCACAATTCATAATTGCAAACATGCAGAAACAACCCAAGTGCTCATCACCCCATGAATGGTATAGGATGGAATACTAGGGGGGGGGGTTCCCGTGGCTCAAAGGAGTAAGGTGCTGGCCCATATGCTGGAGGTGGCAGGTTCAAACCCAGCCCTGGCCAAAAACTGTAAAAAAAAATAAAGGATGGAATACTATTCGGTCATAAAAAAACAGATGGGAGATTTTATATCTTTTGTAACAACTTGGACGGATTTGGAGAACATTCTCCTGAGTAAAGTATTATAGGAATGGAAAGTCAAGCATCCCCTGTTCTCAATATTAAATTGAAACAAGTAGATTAACAGAGAGAAAACTGCAATTAAATTCAAGAAGGGGTGGGGAGAGGGTTCAGCCAGTTCCTACCCAAAGGGAACAATGTACAGGCACATGGCACAACTACAGCTTACAAACGCAAACAATGTAACCTAATTGTGTTTACCCTCATGGTAATCTGAAATAAGAAATTTCCAAAAAAAAAAAAAAAAAAAAAAAGAAAAGAAACACTAAAGAAAGCCTAGGATTTTGGAAGAGCAAATGGGTCTCTAGGGGCATGGAGAGATGCTTCAGCCTGGAGTCTGCGGGGGAGATTTCAGCTGAAACAAATGTGGGGACATGTAACAGGCAGATGGCAAAGCCCAGGGGCAATTTCCAATGAAGGCTGATGGCGAGAATGGCTTTCTGGGTGCTTCTGTGCTGAATCTCAGCTCTGTGTAGGCTTGGGCAATTCTACTGCAAGAGGAGGAGAGGGCTAAAAATAGCCGCTCAGAAGAGAGTGTGGCAGCTATGTTGCCAGGCAGAGTGGTCAGGGACACAAGGTGAAATTGAAATTGAGAGGGCTGGAATCAGCTGCAGGGCTAAGAAAGGAACCTCAAATAAAACATGATGACTTTGTAAGAAGGCAGGAATGTCTCAAGTGCCACCCTCTGAAGGAGAAGCCATTTTCTTCTAGATGGATTAAATGTAAAATTCTCTAATTCTCACCTCTCCAGGGGAAATTCCTTCTGATGTAGTTTGTTTCTATGTTATGGTCCCCAGTTAGGTGACATGGAATGACTAGCTTATTTGTAGGGCTGGAAAAAAGGGTTTCTCCACCTATTCTCATTTTCATGAATCCCACCATTTTGAACTTTGGTAATTGTTAAGTTTTGAGTTTATAGAAACATTGTGGGATTGAGGGGGGAGGGCCAGATTTGGGATTGCTTGACTTTCCAAATATGGTGGGTATGGGGCTATTGCTTTGACAGTCTTGTGAGTTGTATTTATTCTTTGAAGTCTTTAAAGAAGCAGTAGAGTCTTACTGTTAAACAGAATCAACGTCTGAGGTATTAAAGGAATGACACTCATTCCAGTGGACTCAATGAGAGGACAATTTGCTGAACTGAACTTGACTCTACCAGGTACCAATCTGAGAACACTCAGACAGAAACTGAGCATAGTAAGAGATTGAGAAGGAAGACTGTTGGATTTTGCCTAAATATTTTTGACCTTTAATCTCAATTTTTTACTTTTAATTAAGAGTCTCACTTTGTCGGCTCGGCGCCTATGGCTCAAGTGGCTAAGGCGCCAGCCACATACACCTAAGGTGGCGGGTTCGAATCCAGCCCGGGCCTGCCAAACAACAATGATGGCTGCAACCAAAAAAAAATATTCAGGCATTGTGGCGGGCGCCTGTGGTCCCATCTACTTG
>CAUYTI010072846.1:0-11925 GCA_963575145.1 Galago senegalensis
CACAGCAACCTCCAACTCCTGGGCTCAAGCGAGTCTCTTGCCTCCGCCTCCCAAGTAGCTGGGACCACAGGCGCCCGCCACAACGCCCGGCTATTTTTTTTTTTTTTTTGGTTGCAGCCATCATTGTTGTTTGGCGGGTCCTGGCTGGGGATTTGAACCCGCCACCTTAGGTGTACGTGGCTGGCGCCTTAGCCGGTTGAGCTATAGGCGCCGAGCCGGAAGAATTTCTTAAAGTCACATCAGATGAAACTGGTTCATCAAACATTGAGTTCACGTTCTGAATACATGGCTGATAATAATTTTGTCTGAATTGAGTTATAAATGAAATAAACTGATTAACCAGCCACTTCCCGAGAATTTGTCTTTCCAAACGTACTAGAATGGGAAGTGTACATTCTTGTACATTCTTTTCTTCAAACTGATAAGTAAATATTGACCATATACCATGTATAATATGCACCATGTAAAAGGCACATTTGGACTTAATGGCCTGGGATTAGGCAATGGTTTCTTAGAAATGCCTCCCCAAACAGAAGCATCAACAAGAAAAAGCACCTAGACTAATGGGTTCAATAAAGAGGTTGAGGGAGCTTCTTGATCCTTCCACTGTGTGAAGATGCAGCAGGAGATACCATCTTTGGAGCAGACAGCAGCCCCTCAGCAGATACTGAATATGCTGGTGCCTTGATCTTGGACTTCCCAGCCTCCCGAACTGTGAGCAGTAGCTTTCTATTGGTTATAAATTACCCAGTCTAAGGTATTTTATTATATTGCCTAAACAGACTAAGATACTCTCTGTTTTCTTTTACTCCTTGGCTCAATCGCTTTTGGGGTGGTTAGCCTTTAAGGAAGTGGCAGCTTAGTTGTTGGGGTGGTTTTTTGTTTTTGCTTTGTTGTTATTTGTTTGTTTTTACTTCTTGACATTTCCTGCATTAACAATAGCCAGGTTCTTTATTAGACTTTTTCCACACCAGCTGCAGCTGGCATTAAATTGTTCTCTGAGGTGGACATGAGAAATCAGATGATATGTCTTATCTAATATTTGGGTCAATCAAAATCAGGAGAATTTGACCAATTAATTGTTTTAATTCTTGTAATTTCTAAAAATCATCCAAACAATCTATTCTCTGGCATCTCTTGAGTGCCTACTTTGTGCCTAGCACTGTGCTGTTATTAGGGAATGTAAAACATTTACTTGCCTAAACACGTCATGCTTCTAAAATTTAATTGGGAATTTATGGCTTATTTAAGAATTACAGAAAAATAGAGCCATGCAAAATTTAAATATGTATTGTTTATTACTCAACAGAACAACAAAAGTTAGAAAGGCATAATATTAAATGTGGAAAGGGTGTGGGTGAACAGGTTCTTTCATACACTGCTGGTGGGAGTGCAAATAGACCAAAGGGCAATTGGCAGAATCTAGTCAAGTTTAAAACATGCACACCATTGTGACTCAGCAATTTCCACCCTCAGTATCTACTTAGAGAACCTCTTAGCCCTGCACAGAGGCTTGTTGAAGATGGTCTTTATACCACTGCAATAGTGGAAACTGCAACTAACAGTCATTCATTTGTTTGATAATTACTAAAATAAGTTATATGCCTATACTATGGAATTCTATACAACTAAAAATATGAAGTAAATTTATGTAAATAGAAATTTAATATATGATGAATGGAAAAGCAAGTAGAGCATAAAGATGAGCAAATGACAGCTTTTATGGTGAAAAAACTGCACTACACGCTATGTTATTATGATTTTCTTTTGTACAGGGATGTGTACACACAGTTGTTGCGTATACGTGTACATATAAACACAAAAGGTCTGGAGGGTTATCTAACAAACCGATAGTAACGTTCGTCTCTGGCAGAAAAAGCAGGGGAGCAGATCAGGAATGGTCAAAGGGTCTTGTGAGTAATATTTCTATTTTTTTTTTTCATTTATTACTTGTGAAATAAAAATAATTTTTAGGAAATAGAGCTATGCATACTCTGCCTTTTCTCATTAGTAAAAGGTTTGGACTCACTCAGAAGATTTGATTACTTATTTTCCAGTTGTTATGAAGTAGGACAATTAACATCTTGAACTCATCCTAGAAAAAGTGCTGCATCCCTCATTGCTACGTATCAGTATGGTCACCTCTGAAGTACTCCACTTGGAAAGCTGTGCCTCAATGTCAGAACCTAGTCCACCCTTCAAAGCATGGTTTCTAGGATGAGTTCATGAACTTGTCAGACTTGTATGCTGACAACTTTGATGGCCATTCCAGGAAAAGAGTTCCAAAATTGCTTTGAAGTGTGAACTAGGCACAGGGACCAGTGCATAGCTTCCCACGGGGCATACTTCCAGGTGACTGTAGTGATAAGGATATAAAGATAGAAAAACTCCTGATTTATAGCTAAGAGCATGGGGTTGGAATTTGAACCCCAACTCTGCTTCACTGTGATAGCAACCTTGTAGGTAGGTGTTATGATAGCTCCCCTCCTTTTATCAAAAGAGGAAACTGAGGGTCAGGCAGGTTAAGTGATTTGCCTGAGGTCCTGCAGCTGGTGCCAGGGCAAGGCTTCCAGCCCAGGCCGCCAGTCTCTCAAGCCTTGGCTTTCACATGCCCTTGTGTTTATTCACATCATTCAAAAATCTGCAATGGATCGCATTCTCCCTTTTCAGGGTTGGGCAATCAGTAGTGGATATGTGGTGTCATCACAGCACATGAGAGGCTTTTGTTTGTTGCTTTAGAGATAATCCACAGTTTGAATGTCTTCCTCTTGGAGGGTGAAGCAGACCTTTAAAATCCAAGTAACTTGCCTTCAGAATTAAGTAGGTCACACTAAAGTACAGCCAGTGAGAAGAAAAGTGTATTTAATTAAACTACCTTGGTGTGTTTTCTCCTTCTTGGACCCGTGAAATTATTGTCTCCTGCGAGGCTCAGCCTTCTGGGTCACCCACTAAAGACCAGACACTGACTCCCCGACACTCGGAAGCCACTGTCAGGCTTGTTTTCTGCACTGACATCTGCTGCTGCATCGGAGCACCTCCTGCTGGCCTTGGGCAAGCTCTGTTCCAGGCAGGATGATGACTGCCAGGGCAGTTCCCTGAGACTGCAAGGTTCACTGTGAACCTGTCTGCCTTTTCTGACCTCATGGGTTTACACTGTCCCCTCTTTCCTCTATGCTCTAGCCTATGGGACATCAAAGGCACCTCCCAGCCTTTACAGCACTGTCCCTTCTACTCAGAAAGCTCCCTCTTGACCTGGCTAATTCTCCCTCTCAACTTAAACATGACTTCAGGGGCTTCCCCCGACTTCTCCCCCACACTAGCTGGGGTCCTGGTCCCCTGCCTCCCCACAGCTGTGCACTTCCTCCAGAAGCGTTCATCACTGTTGGTGTTACTTGTCTAGGCTTGCCTGCCCCACTCATCTGGGTGTTCCATGAAGACAAGGACTGCCTTGTTCAAGGCCATGCCTGGAGTATATTAAGCACTTGAGGAATGTTTGTCGAAAGGGTCTTGACCCACTGGGCAGCTTGCCAGAGTGGGTATGATCACTGCAGGAAGAAGCCGCCATATGTCCCTCTGTACATTCAAGTGTTTCTTCCCTGATGTACCAAACAGCTGAAGTTCCAAAGGAAGCGAGTACAAACGTGAATTGGGCTTGCTGTTCAGATTCCTGTGGAGGCATCAGGGAAAGAAAGGAATAGCTCACACAAACGGGAGATTGGCCCTGACTTTGACCTTTCATAGCCCCCAGCCACTGGTCCCAAGTTCTTTGGGGGTGGTGTGACCCCTGGGACTCCCATTGGAAGCTGGTGTCTTTCTAGGATTAGGGGTTGAACACAGACTTGAGGACAGTGCTGTTAATCTTTTATGGATTCCGCCTAAAGTCCTGAGCAATCACATGTGCCCTTTGGGGGTTTGTGCAGGAAGAGGGAAAGCTTCTCCTCAGGAAGAGCAGAGCTCTGGTCAAGGTGGTTCTAGCAACCTCAGCTTGGTAAATATCACCCTGAACCCAGCTTACAGGAAGTGCTGGTGACAGGGCTGGGGAAGGGTGCCTCAGGGCCAGGAAGGGGACAGGTAGGCAAGAGCCATCATATGGGGCTTGCTTTCTCTCTCACCACAGATGGCTGCATTACTCCTGGAAAGGGGAGTTTTGATGATGGGACTCAAGTAGGGCACTGCAGGTCTGACCCCTGAACCTTCCACTGTGGGGGGGGGGGGAGAAGCCTACAGGGCCAACCATGCATAGAAGGAGATGGGTCCCCAGCCTCCAAAGTGCATCTCCTTGCCACAGATGCTTCTAATATTCTTTATCTAAGCGCTATGGTTCCAATGTGTATGTCCCCTCTGAAATTCATGTTGAAACTTACCACTGGGAGTATTGAGAGGTGGGGCCTTTTAGGAATGATTAAGTCATGAGGACAGAGCCTCAAGGATAGGGTTGGGGAGAACTAACTCAGGTTCCTTTTTGCTTTTCTGCCACGTGAAGATAGCTTGATGGCGCTGTCTATGAGGAACAGGCCTTGCCAGACACTGAACCTGTTGACACCTTGAACTTGAACTTTCCAGTCTCCTGAACTGTGAGAAGCAAATTTCTGTTCTTTAGAAATTACCCACTCTCAAGTATTTTGTTATAATAAAATAAATGGACTGACACCAGAAACAGTATCTTTTATACTAAGATTAGCACTAAGGTTTAAATTTTAGTTCACTTCAGGAGAGGGAATTTGGTCACTTTAATTCACCTTTCTCTACCTCTCCCAATCTTTTAAAGAGAGAGGATTCTTATTTGTTAGAATGACCTCACAGCTTGCTTCTGTGTTGAAGAAACAGAGGGAACATGATAACTTAAATTCACATGCTTTCATGACAAGGATTAGATAAAAGACCACACTATGCTGTGTATATCTGTATCCTTTCTCCACTTCCCCCCATCTGCTAACGACACAGGATTCTTGTTTGCTAGAATGATCTCACGGCTTGTTTCTGGATTGGAGAATCCAAGTAATTAATCAGTGGAAAAAAAGTCGAAGAAAAGAGAGACATTAAATTGATTTATTTACTAGGAGGTTGGTGGAGAAAGGATGGAGAAACAGAAGAGTGGAGAAGGGAAAGAAGATTTGGAGAAAATCTCTGCCTGGTTTGTAAGAAGGTCTGCGAGTAAGAGGATTTTGTTGTGCCTTTGTGATTGTTTCTTATGGGACCAAGCAGGATTTGAGCTGCTGTTTTTCCTTCATTGCCATATCTCTGGATTTGACTGCATGTTGAGACTGAATCTGTTGGGACTCTGTGTGTCTGTGTGTTCACAGCATTCATGACTTAAATTTATGTTCATCAACAAGCATCATTGGTAATTGGCTCACTGTGTCCTGGGAAGAGTGTGCTATAGCTGGGTAGGTACTGCCTTTGGAGTCAGGCAGGCCTGGGTTCAAATCTCAGCTCTGCCCTTGGCAAGCTGTGACCTTTCAGAAGAGACTAAGTAATACCTACCGTGTTTTGTGTACCAAGTGTCGAACTTTCAGCGATGTGCAGTGTTTACTTCTGCAAGTATTGTTACTCCTATAGTCTAGAACACAGTGGCTCAGAGGCCAAATGACTTGATAAGAGACACCCACCCAGCCAGTGGTGGAGCCAGGACTCCAAACCCTGATCTGTGGGATTCCAAAGACAGCTTGTTCCCTTGACTCTCTCATTGCCCTGCTACTTTGAATCACCAAGTCTTTATTTGCTTGGGTATAAAATGAAATTCAGGCTATTTGCATCAGAGATTGTTGATTTTTAAAAAAAGCGTAGGAGAGCTGGCACACAGTCAGGGTTAATTTCACGGCTTCCCACACCCAGACACAATAACACACAAACGGCCGATTTCAGATCCTCTTGAGAGCAAGGGAGGGTAATGAGTGGTGAAAGAAGATGGAGAAAAGAGGCAGAAACAAGAGAATATCACCAACAACCAACTCTGGCAAGTCCACAGCGCTGTCTCTGATGTGGTCAGGGTGCAGCAACCTCTAAAGGGACTAAGAACCAGGATCTAACGGTCCCAGAAGCCAACCAGGAGGTCAGGGTTTTTGCTAACGTGGGAGGCCCAGATCTACGTAACAGATGCCGTTTATTGCACATCAGCTCTGTGACAGAGACAAAGCGTAATGTTCACAGGCTGTCTCTCTGCCTCATCTTCTTCAAAGGACAGATGATATGGGACTGCTGAGTCTTGGTCATGCTGAACAGAAGTGGACAGACCCAGAGAAAGACAGCCCATGGTGGATCACAAAGTTCTGTACCAAATATTTACTGGACCTCTCTGATGGATCAGGCTCTGATCCAGGGCTGGGGATACAGAGAGAAGGAGAGAGGCTCAGCCCTTGCCCTCTGTGGGTGACATCTGGCATGTCAGGAAAAGAGAAATCTAAGAGGCACTGCTGGTGGCAAAGCACAGGACTGGTAAACAGAGGCAGAAGCCAAATCATGGGTGGCCCACGTGTCCTCCATAGGAGTCTGGATGTTGTCCCATGGCAATAGCAGCCCTGGAGCAGTGTGGAGGATCCATCTGAAGGGTCCAAGCCCGACACAAAGATTCCAGCCAGGAAGCTTGCCCTTTGGGCTCTACCTTCTCCTAGCCCTTGGCCATCTGAACACACTTCTGACATGATTGCCCAGCTGGAATCGCCAAATTAGAAAGTACTCTCAGAAGCCTGTAGAAGCGGAAATTACACCACTTCAGACAGATGGCTTTTGCCAAAAAATTTGCCTGATGAGTGCAGCTGAATATTTAGAAAGACAGGAGGGGGGCAAAACAACAGTAAGCTAATTAGGATAATCATTCATCTATAATCACAATCTAGATAAAGAGGTTTTCAGTAACAATTTCAAAAGAGCATGGTCAGGATCAACAGGTTTAAGCGGACTTTTTTCTTCTGAGAAATCAAGTTCAAGACCTGCCCCTCTTTTGACAAGTTCATGCAAGGGTGTGAGAGTAGGTGCGGTTGGCTTCACTTTGAATCATATTACCATTCTTGGGTTCTTGATATTTAATGGAAGGAGCTGGCTTTTCCAGTGGAAGGGTTTGTCCATCTTCACCTGCAGAGTCAGTAACCTGCTTGCACGATCTGATCCCAACCTAAATGCAGATTCCACTTTGAAAAAGTTCTGCTTGGTGCAGCGTAACAACCAGGGGATATAAGGACTGAGAAAAATTAAAACCCTGTGTATGGCTTTTCCTTCAAGCAGTTTTTCTTCAGTGTAAAACAATGGCAAAACTGGTATTTCTTCCAAGTTTCCCCTTCACAATATCTGGATTGGACCTCAGGAGTATACAAGAAGGTAGACAGTCTGGCGGAAAACCTCATGAGCCCAAGGTCATGAGGGGCTTAGCTGCAGTTCCAGGGCTGGTTTGTCCAGGCCCCACACTACTGACTCTGATGTCCTTGTAGCTTCTGTTCAGAAAAATCAGCACATGTGGCTCCTACCTCACTGAGGACATAGACACCCTAAGAATTTTGTCCCCCCTCCATTCTCATGTATTCCTTTCTGAAACCACACTGTTTGAGCTCACATCTGATACCCAACTCTCTCCTTGTCTCAGTTCATCTCAATCATATTCCTGAACACACACCAGGCCCTGATCTCACAGAGGCATAAGTTACTGTCTTCTAGGGAGAGAGTTTAAAATACAAATTAGTACAGCTCCTATAAGTCAAGTTACCCTTGGGGTCCAGTCTCAGAGTGCCATCAGATTAAAGGAAACGATGTTCAACACTCTTCAGTCGTTAGAAAGTATTCCAAATACTTTACCTTCTTTATTTTTTTTTTAAGAAAAGCAAAGGAAATTCCATTCATAATCCATTGTAACACTTTATAATATCTTTAGACAAATAATAAATTAGTAATCAAGAAAACGAAATTATAGACTTAATCAAAACATGAGAGAAAAGTTCAAAGTCATGGAAGAGGATGGATTAAAGGGGACAAGACCAGAGGAAGGAAAGTCAGCCAGGACTATTACAGTAGTGGAGGCAGGAGGTGCTGAGGGCTTCAACTCACACGACGGGATGAGGCAGAGTTCAACAGGATGGATTAGAGAGATACTCAGGGGAGTAGAGAGGGGGAAACTGAGAAAGTAATGCCGACAGCCCTGCAGACCGTGGAGGTCTCTCTCAAGTAATTTTAGATTCAGTATGTCCAAAATGAACTTCCCAGGTTACTTTCAAGCCTGTTCCCATTCCTGACTCTGCTATTTCTGTTAGACATGGCACCAATTTTCTAGCCTCTGGCGTTAAAATCTTGTGAGCTATCATTTCCCTCCCCTCCTCCTCCGGTCCCTGTAATCAAGTCTGACACAAATCCCTGTGTAGCTCCTCAAATAGCTCTTTGCTCTCCATTTACGCTCCTGTTGGAAGGGCCCAGTTCACCTCCCCTCACCTCTGGATTATTGCAGTAACCTCTAGCTGGCCTCCTTGCTGCTCCCCACCATCTGGCACATCCTCATCATGACAGGAAGATGGAGGTCCCCAGAACATAGTTTCCTTCCTTATGCCACGCTGCCCTGTGGCATCAGATCCAAGCACCTGCCTGGCTTACAAGTGGCTCCTATGGGCTCATGGGTCTAATTTTAGGCCTTGCCATCCAGTCAAGCTGGTGTCCTTATGTTCCCTATGAGGGCCAAGCTCAGGAAGTCCCCCTGCAGTGTTCTTCCTCCCTCCTCCACCTCTCCAATCTGGTGAGGTGCCACTGATTAGCACCCTGGTCCCCAGCATCTGCCATCTGCAGTCAGCATCACACAATCTAGCTCTGAATGAGTCCTTGCTTATTCCAACTACCCAAGTTTTCTCTCCCCAGCACAGCTGTTAATTCCTTCAGGAACAAGGTCTCTCACTTAGCTGAACTACTCTTGCTAACCTGGGAAAAGAGAGATTTCAAGGCAGTAGTACATTCGCATTAGGGACTAAGGAGCCTCAAGAAACTCACTCACTCTAAGGAAGACCACCTAGGCTCAGCACACCTTGCCCAGTAATGGAGATGAACCAAGCCCCAGAGGTCACAGGGGAGAAGAGGTTTAAAGAGAACTGACATTTGTCTTTTAAATCTAGGTCCCTTCACAACCTGACCCATGGAGATTAAGGGGCCACAAGAAAAAATGAGTAAGTTGTTTGCCAAAATATTATCTAAGACACAGAGTACAAGCAGCACTACCTGGGAGCCCCTCTAAGATTACAACCTAACACAAAATGAGAAGGAGGCCTTCTCTCCTGCTTTACAGCACAGCTCTGCCTTTGCCAGGTCAATGCAACGTGCTATGGGCACCTGCCAGTTTGTCCTGACACATCTGGCCCCCAGTGCCAACCCTAGCTTACATGCAAACAAGGAAGAGAAGCTTTTGTGAATTGAAGTCCAAGGAGTACAGACCTTGGGTGAGTGCTCCTGAAGATCAGGCTTGTGGTGTAGATGACACCACAAGTTTGTTTATTTGTTTCTAAACAAACAAACAAACCAACATCCAAAAAGCAAAGTAACCCTGGCTCGGGAGTGGGGTTTCTCAGGCTCAGCAATATTGACATTTGGTGACTGGTAATTCTGTGTTGCATGGGACAGTCCTGAGCCTTATAAGACATTTAGCAGCATCCCTGACCTCTACCCACTAGAAGCCAATGGCATTCCCCCACACTTGTGACAAGCAAAATGTCTCCAGACATGGCCCAATGTCCCCTGAGGAGCAAAGCCACTCAGTTGAGAACCACTGCTCTAGAGCATCGGTGGCTGTGGCAATACCTAAGAGGGCACTCCAGTGCCCACTGCAAGTGGCAGTCATGCCCCATTGCAACAATAAATGTGCCTGCAGGATATGGCAGTGCCTAGGACGTGTGTGTGAGGTGGGAGGGAGAATAATGCCTGTGGGAGGAGTTTCTAAAGCAGAAAAAACAAAAAGGAAAAACAGGACCTTGCAGTAGCAGAAAAGAACCTGGCTGGTATTATTTGTGAGACACAGCCCAAGGACCCCCTAAAATATTTTGGGAGATTTTGCAAAAGGTCTGAGGTCCTGACAGAACTAGTGGCAGCCAGAAACAATGGAGCTTGTTGCTTCCCTTGTGAGCCTGTTCTTGCCCAGAGACCAGAGAGACCTAAGGGCATTTGGATTAAAATTGGAAAATTCCATGACCTTGAACCATATCAGATGGCTTGGCTCATGATTACCCAGCACCATTTGCTCAGTCACAGCTACAGGATAATAAACTCCAGAGATCACTGCCTCAATTCTGGGTGTGTGTTCTCCATTTTCGGGGCTGGGACACTGCAGTGTGTAAACTGGGGGATACTCATTGAGACAAAGCAGAAAGATGTCTCCTGGGAAAACGTAATCAAGGGACTACAGGGCAGAAGGAGGATCAGCTTGGATGAAGAGGCCTTCAAACAGACAAAAACAATCCCTGTAGGAACTGGAGTGGAGCTTGACGAGAAGCAAGGCCCTTTGGAATTCTCCAAAGGAACCAGGTCCATTTATTCACCCCATTCTTCTTGGCCTCTTTTGTCTAGCCCTGAGGCGCTGTAGCATCACAAGACCCGGCTTTGCCTCAAACAGAGCTGGGCTCTGAGCCCCTCACCACCACCTCCTTGTCATGTGATTTTAAGTGAGTTTCTTCTCTAAGTCTGTTTGCTCATGTAATAAAGCAGAGCTTAGAGACCCCCACCTTGCAGGCAGAGAGTGGCTGTGCAAGCCTGACACTTAGTAGGTCTCACTCCCTGCTAGGCGACCCTCCACAAAGGGAAGCAGGAAGTGAGTCCTGGACACCCACTCAGTGGACGTTAGTTCATTGGTGCTGTTAGTGACATGCCCTGAGGAGCCCCTGAAGTGCTCAGCTTCTCATTCTTAGTTCCACTCCACAAATGTTCAGAATGGCCACCTGGGCTATAATAAGACTATCTAAGACCCTGGCAATAAGTAGAGAGGAGAATTGAGATTTCATGGGAAAAGCAGTGAATGGCTCAGCCCCAGCTCCTTGGGCACATTCTAGGTGGTTAAGGAAGTGAAGAAGTAACCCAAGGTCCCTACAAGTGTCCATGCCCCCAATGCCTTGTGTTTCAAGTTCAAAGCCCTTTGCACACTTATGTCTATTTTATTAATGATTTGGTCATTGCTTGTCTTCAGTGCTAGATAATAACCCTTTCTCAAATGAAAAATGGCATGATTTGGGGAAGGAAAGAAGCACAATACCACACAGACTCCAGTTTATAATCCCAACCCCTCCAATTTCCCCAGGGCACTTACTGTCACATCCTTGGTCACAGTTTCTCAGGAGTCACTTAACTGCAGGCCTGGGGCAGAGCCTTATGTGTAACTTAGAAGCATTGGTGTCTTTTTCTTTATGGGAAGGAATTAAAATTGACGCAGAAACAAGGAAAGATATCTTTATCTATAGATTTTGATCAACTACATATGTCAAAACTTTAGGATTTAAACTGTTAGAATAGAAAGGGAATGCCAAGATTCTAAACTAGGAAAAAAATCAGAAATGCAAAAAGAAAAAAACTCCAAAAGAAGATGAAAACAGAGAAGAAAAAAATAGAAAAGTTGGAAGAAGAAAATATGAAGAATTTCATGGGCCTATTTCTTTTCAGAAGTAGAAAGTGTGGTGCTCCTGGGGGGCGGGGAGGGTGCAGCAGAGTTAATGAAGGGAATAAGGAGAGGCCAATCTAGATAAGTGAAACAATCATCTTGCTGCAGCCTGGGCCTGACTGAGGTTTACAATTATGGTTTTGCAATAGATGCAATCTGCTAGGAAAATACCAAATGAAGCAGAAAGCTGCTCGGTGAGTACAGAATCCGTGAACAAAGAATTAGGTTTTGAGGCTATTCTACCCAGGTTTGGGAGTGGTGAAGCTGGATATAGGAACACTACTCCACTATCTGCAATTTCTTTTTTTTTTTTTTTTTTTTTT
>CAUYTI010072848.1:0-14176 GCA_963575145.1 Galago senegalensis
TGCTGGTTCTATATATAATCTGAAATATTTTCATCAAACTGGTTAACATAGCCTTCATGTCATTTTTTCTCAAAACTTTGAAGCCACACCTTTTGCTTATTTAATTTGCAGAAAATACCCACCCAATAATTTAATTGGCAAAGAAATCCTTTTAGTCAACCCTCAAGTCAGACTTGACTGTCTCTCAATAAAGACTTGATTGCATTTTTTATTAAAATAATTTATATGTATTTTAAGAAATGCTAAAAACCACTGACATAATTATGAAAATCATTGTCTAAGGGAAAATGCTAAAAGTCATCAATATTAAAATAAAGCGGACCTAAAATAAAACTTAATTTATTTGCATATGCTATAAAGCCAAAATAAAACAACTGAATTTATAATCATGGAAAGTAATATGTAGCTAATATTCTACGTTAATTGTAAATCTGAGGCTCACACCTGAAATCCTAGCACTCTGGGAGGCCAAGGTGGGTGGACTGCTTGAGCTCAGGAGTTGGAGACGAGCCTGAGCAAGAGCAAGACCCCATCTCTAAAAAACAGGTGGGTGTGGTAGCAGCCACCTGTAGTCTCAGCTACTCAGGAGGCTGAGGCAAGTGGATCACTTGAACCCAAGAGTTTGAGGTTGCAGTAAGCAGTGATGCCACAGCACTCTACCTAAGGCAACAAAGTGAGCCTGTCTCAAAAAAAAGATTATAAATCTAAGATATAATAAAAGACAGAGTATTCCCTCAGTAAGTAGGTATATATATACACACATATATGTACATACATATATATAAATATATGTACATACATGTATATGTATATATATGTGTTAAGCTTTGTTGTTCATCTTTAGGGAATAATTAAATAACTGAACTTTTTTTCCCTTTATTTGTTTATTTATTTTTATTGTTGGGGATTCACTGAGGGTACACAGAAGCAGGTTACATCGATTGCTTTTGTTAGATAAGGACCCTCTTATATTTGTGTCCCACCCCTAAAAGATGAACCCTATCCCTTGACCCCCCCCCGCCCTCCCTCCTTCCCTTTCTCAGCTCTCCCCATCCCTCACCCCCCACCATGTGCTAAGACCTTAACTGTCCTCATATCAGAATTGAGCACATAGGATTCTTATTTCTCCATTCTTGTGATGCTTCACTAAGAATAATGTGAAGAACTGAGAATTTAAATACTACAAATAAATTGATCAATTTTAGTGGCTCTCATGATCAAACTTTCCCAAGGTTATACCGCCTAATTCTAATTAGTTCAGCTGCCAACAATTAATTATACCTTTTGCTAACAAGAAGTAGGAAGCAGTATAAATATTTCAAAAAGTGTTTTGACAAAACAGAGTTTCATTACTTTCTTAATGCACATCAGATGTGTAAAAAAAAATATCTAAAACTTGCATCTGTATTTTATCCAATATACCTGGAAAAATGTGGTCACCCTCCTAAACATTCCAGTTACATTTAAAAGAATCAGTATCGTTAACCGTTAGAATCTTTGCTTTTCCAAAGATAATTTTCAGCTAATGTCATGTCCTAGGAATGAGTGTGAAAAGAATTGATTGTATTTAAATACATACCCTAAAAAAAAAAAAAGTGTCTTCAGTATTTGATGTATCCTCTCTGTGCTCTCTTTGCTCTGGTCTAAGGGAATGTCCCTCCTTAACGCCATTTGAGAATAAATGAATGGAAAGGATAAAATAAATTGGAAACTTTAAAAACCACCCCTCCAACCATATATCTGAATTTAGAAAATTCTCACAGTGGGAAACATACGCAATTTCTAATGCTTCGTTCAACATAAATATGTATAAAGCACGGAAATAATTCTTGGAGGCCTAAGGGTTTTATGGTTTGTGAATCAAGACTTTTCCTTTGATTCCCCAATCTGATCCCAACGTCTTTGCATGGCAGGGCAATGCACTGTAAGATTCAAGAAGGATGAAGAGTCTGCCTTTCTCCTGGAAAGTAACGAGAAGGGCTTCAAGAAAACTCAGTGTATTACTGGGAAGATCATTTTCAAGAAGGAAAACAAAAACTGAAGATCTGGAAATACATTTCCTTAAATCCACATGTGCCTGCATTTTGCCCAGGGAAAACTTAGGCAATCCGGGAAATGCAATGCATTTGAAGTAGTCTGAAGACCTCTGGTCTAAGTCACTTCAAGGTGCCTAAATCGATGCAGCTTAGTGTGGCAGAAACACAGAGCTTAAAGGGAGCTAGAAATTAAGACAGTTGGAATACTCTGGATGGGAAAGAATGCAAATCAAAAAAGTCCTGTACAGAAGTTGCAAACTCCTAACTTTGCAAGAAGAAGAAAAGGTTTCAAATGCCCTTCCAGGAGAAAGGAGAGATTCTTCTACCATACATGGTAAACACGGTATCACAGTTAACTTATGGTTCTGCAAGTGCGTGAGTGTTCACAAATCTTTGTGGATTATGAACACCTGAAACAAGCTGGCTGGCATCCTGGCAAGGCTGCAGCTGGGACCATCTCGCCGCCGTCCTCTTTTCCTCAGTTACAGATGACTGTTAAGGTCTTTGGCAACCAGAAGGACAAAATATCAACTGGAGATTTTTCCCAGTGTGAGAATTGTCCCATTTTAACTTTCTGGGAGCATAGGGGTGATGCTATGATATTACTATATATCCAATATTAAGGGCTCTGTGGACCTTTCCACTTATGGTCAGGAAAGATGAGTGCAAATTGAGAAATCCTGAAGGAACCTTTCCTATTCCTGCAGGGACACCCTGGACTGCAGAGCAGGAAACCTAACTCCCCACACACTAGAATAAGGCCCCACTTGGCTGAGAAGAACAGAATAAGTAAATCAATTAGATTATATTAAAAGTAAAAGGGTTCAGGATTTTTTTTTCTTTATTTTCTCCTAGGGAACTTTAAATGGGATTGGGGGGGCATATTGAAATTTTGAAAATCATTCTATATCTCAGCTGGGAAATATGTTTGGGTCTAGGTACTGCCATTTAATCTCATTGCAGCCTCTGCTTACCTAAATTGGACATTATGACTGAACAAAATCTGAGAGTTGGAGATACAAGGGGAAGCAAATTTGGAGCTGTAGTTGCAAAATATCCTTAGAGTTCACTTAATGACCATAATATTATGAGAAATTTCCAAGCCCTCTGGAAGCAAAGTCTAAACTGTCCATGGTGATTTCTGAAGGATCTACAAGGGAGTACAGGTTGTTATTTGGGAGGATGTCTGCATGAAGGTGAGAGGGGACTGTCCCACAGTTGACCTCATCCCCCAAGTGATCCAGCCACGCTCCAGTGAAACCACAGTGGGGGTGGGGGTTTCAGCAATGCCACCTCTGCTGGTCTTGTTCCCACCGCTCCCTCTCACCTCCCTGAGAGAGTAGAGTTATCTGATTGGGGAGTTTGGAAAAAGGAACTGAGTATGCTCAGCTTATTGCCACCCTCTCTGGAAGGTCCCCTGGTCTGACATTTGTCAGGGGATACATACTTGTCACTCCAGTGAGGCCTAAGGTTGTCCAGCTCTGCCTGGGTCAATCAGGAGAAATTAACATGTGAGATGAAGTTTTAACACAGTCACTTAGCCACAGAGCCAAGAGTACGCTCCTTATTTAGTTTTAGTTTAGTTTTAGTTTAGTTTAGTTTTAGTTTCAATAAAGGTGATATTGAAACTAAAATAGAAATTATTGACTCAGTGACTGGATGAATGAACATAACATCTATCCACATGAAGCTGATCAAGGAATGAAAGATACAGCCAAGAGTCAATTTGGTCAATGAAGAGTCCCCTCAGTTGTCTTCAGGTAAATCCATCTTTGTAGGTCGAGTCTTCTCTTAACTCCCACATGGCTAATCCCTGATTTTCATGTAAACTAATCATTGGCGCTCATTAATTTCCCCTTGGTGGTCCCTAACATATAATCCTTAAATTCTCCCTCTCCACAAACTAGGTACATCATCTTAATAAACAATCAGGAGATTAGGAGGCTACATTAGCAAAACTTGCTGTTGGTTCCACTTAAGGCAGAGCAGGTCTCTAGTGATTGCCACCAATTACTCATGTGCTATCTCATTTAGCCCTAACCATACCCATGGTAGAGGTGAGGAAACCCAGGGTCAGAGAAATTAAATGACTTGTTGCCCAAGTTTGCACAGCCAGTAAGTAGCAATCAGGATTTGAACCCTGATACACCTGCCAATCTATGCTCAGTCCACTATCCCACAATGCCCACATTCATAGAATTACATACTATCAAGATTGGAAGAAACCTTGTAAGTCATTCAGTCCAACCTCTGCCTTCTACCCATTGCTCCTCCTCCCCCCAGCCACAGCTGACCCATCTTAGTAACAGGAAGTTCCTAAAGCAGGCCCACCCATTGCTGGGCAGCCTATTGCTTCACAAACTTCTTTTTACATGGCATGTTCTGTAGATTAGATCCACTGGCCCTGCATCTGTCTTCCCTTTGGAGCTCCAAAGCACAGAGCCCTGCAGGTAGCAAAGTACCCATCCCTAGATTAAACATCCCCACTCCCCCCAGCTATTCCTCACAAACCTCGACCTTCAGCCCCTCCCCACCCTTCTAGGAACTTCCGCTGAGCACAGTCATTGTCAGTCAGCCATCTAGGGCCTGGAACTGGACATAATAATCCAGGATGGGGCGGGCCCACACTGAATACTGCTAGATTATCACTGCCCTTTCTGTTTGCACTATTTTTCCACTTACTTTTGTATGTGGGTATGTGGGGGGAGGGGATTGCTCCTCTGCTCAAGAGCCTACGTGGCTTCCTAGAGCTAACAGAATATTTCCCAAATTGCATTTCCTGAATAAGCAAATAGGTGTTTTAATCATAATAATTTTTAAATACTGCGACCCTGTAAATTTGGATTATGCTGCTTAACATTCTATGCTATGTACTATCCTGGTCACAGGTAGACAACACAGACCCCCCCATATGGAAGCCACAGTCAGATAAGAAACACTAAATGTGTGAGGACCCTTTAGAAGATGCACAATGCCGAAGGACACATCACAGGGGACGTTCTCATGCAAAGAAGTGTCTTTGATTTCATTTACATCAAGACATCCCAAATATAGGCTACTGGTATAATTACTAGCATCCTAGGAGACAGTCCTTGAGTCTCTAGCTTAGAAACACATGCTAACATCACTGAATACAAATTACCCTGCCTTCAGCCAATATATTTGCTGGTGTCTCTGCTGTCCTATATGGAAAACTTTTAATGTAAAAAGAAGATAAAGATCAGCCAAAAAATATTATGAGCATGGCAAGCTCAGCCCTTAGAGGGGCTTAGATGATACTACATCACAGAACATGCTGGCAGGGAGGAGGAAAGTGCCAGGAAAGGAAACTAATATGCAGGTGAATGGAGGACAAAATTCTGCCAATCCCACCAGGGGAGGGAGGAGGAGTCACTGATCCTGCCCACTCCCAGGCCAGGCTTCAATGACCCAGGTGGTCAGACCTTGAGGTTGAGAGGAGACAACCAGAAAAGTGGGAGCACCAGATAAGGAATTCTACACCAAATAAGATCAGAATGAAGGGAAACATGGACCCAAGTACGCAGCCCAAAAGGCCCGAGTACACTCCTGGCAGGCCCAGGGAGCTTTCTCAGATCTCGTAAACTACAAAATCAAAGATACATACTCCCCTGCTTCCTGGTAGAAAGAGCTGATGACTAGTTCTAAACGCAGCTGACTTTCACTGACAATCCAACTTACCACTTCCATTTCAGCCCTTTTAATTGAACCTGGCACTTCTAGGCAGGTGGTTAGTAACGTGGCATAAAGAGTTGCAGCCGGCACCTGTGCCCTGCTCAGACGTTCCTCCCGTCTCCTCCCCACTGCTACCTTCAACATTTCTCTCTCATCAGCTCCTCACTTTCTTCACCTACTTTGACTCCCATGTCCTATGGTTTCCTCTGGACTTGATGGTTCGGTTTGGGTTGGGGACCCCAACTTGAGCCACCACCTGGCCCTATCTGTGATGTCAACACTGGCTTGTGTGCATTAAACGGCTGCCCCAGTGCCCCAGCCTTAAGTTATTCCTCCCATTCATGCTTGTCACAGCAGGGAGAGTGACCTTGGAGGACCTTTCTGTGGTTGGGAGGGAGAGAATGCCTGGGACCAGCTGCACTGACAAAGGGACCAGGCCCTGTGGGGGTGAGGAGTGTGACTGAGACAAGATGGGCAGGTGTCTCTGGCCAGAAGGGCCTGGGCCCTGGGCAAAACGAGCTCAGTGCTCAGAGAGAGAAAGGAAACTCTGGGCTCAGAAAAGAGGCTGAATTTGGAGAGAAGCCGACATGGAAAGGGATTTGTTATTTGTGGGAAGCTTTTATTTGGTGGTGGGAAAAGAATGGCAAGTATGTAACACAATATTTCTGTAACTATAAATAACATGTAAATACCTTTCCTAATGAGAACCTTATGGAATCTGCCTTACTGGGAGGCTCTTAAAATAGCAAAGGGCAAGGGAGGGGATAACATGTATTTAACCCATACTAAGCGCTAAGCACCTTCCATGTGTTTTTGCTTAGGCCTGTCACTTTTCACCTGAGGAAGCTTCTTCAATTTATAGATGAGGAAAATGAAGCTGAGAGAGGTTCACCACCAGTTGGAAATAGATCTGTCAGGTTCTAAAGTGTCTCCCTCTTTCTAAAATCAAGCATGGATTCTAAAATCAAGTCCTGCTTAGAGCCAGGGGCAGGACTATAGGACCTTTCTAGATTCCTCTCTCTTGTCAGGATTTCCACAATTGACTTATTCCTGGTGGGTACCTAAAGTCTTCCAGTGAGCTATGAATTAATAATAATAGAGAAGTTCTAGGTACTGAGAATAAAATTAACAAATGTAATTAACAAATGCCTGGCTGCCACCACCTTGCTGTGTGACCTTGGATAAGTGCCTTCCCTCTCTGGGCTACAGTTTTCATCTCTGGAGAATGCACAGTTGGGTTAGGTGCTCAGGAAGGCTTGGCTCAGCTCTGCAGCTTTGTCTCTCCAGATGCTGGAATGGACTTTGGTGATCTCAGACGGACGCTTCCCAAGAAAGATCATGTGAGCAGCTTCTGCCAGCGTGGCTCAGCCCATCCATCTCCCCTGCCCCCCAAGAGTCCCCATGATGCCCTTCTCCACAGCCCAGCCTGCACTGACCTGCACCTCCCGTGTCAGGGCCAGCTCCAGCAGCTGGCCAAAGTGCTGGCCCAGTGTGCTCAGGGTCTCACTCACACAGGCCTTCATCGACTTCAGGACATGCTCGTTCTCTACCTGGAGGCACCTGGGGAGAGGAAACCATGGGGTGAGCCACAGGGAGGGCGGTGGGGCAGGACAGAGTCACTGCAGGGGCCAGATCTGGGCCTGCTCCAGGCCTGGGGTTGGTGTGGGGGTTTCAGAGGCAGGAAGCTATGAAGAAGGCTTCTGGAGTGCGAGGTATCGCCAGTGCTAAAGGCGTATGGCAACGTCTATGGCCCTTGAGGATTTTCTTCCCAGACAGAAAGAACAGATGGGATCTGGCTCAAGTTTACCACTGTGGCCTGAGAATGTTCTCCCCAGGAAAGGCAAAGACCCCATGAACCCCAGGGAATGCCAAGATCCATGTTTCTCCTGGAGAACACAGGGGAAGGGTGAGGAGAGTGTCAGCACACACAGGGGTGTGTACACATATGAGACAGTGTGTGTATGCGTCTGAGTGTAAACTTATGTATGTTTATGCCTGTGAAACATGGAGAAGTGGGTGTGAGTATATGTCTGTGCTTGTGTGAGTGTGTGTTTACATATCTGAGTATGAGTGAGTGAGTGTCTGTGATTGTCTATGTCGGGTGTGTGTGTAAGAGTATGACTTTCACCTTGCCTCATTCTTGCCTTGATTTGGGGGATTCGGGAGCCTCCCCAGGGTTGTAGAAACCCTTTCCTTGTTACCAACTCCTTGAAAATCCTTTCTTCCTATGCCTGGCCCTTTTCTCTGCCCTTTACCTTATCCCCGGGGCCTGAAAATGGAGCAGAAAGTTCCAAGGGAATCTTTTAAAGTTTCTGATAAAAGTGAGAAAAAGTAAACTCCTAAACCATCATCAGGCCTCCCCTTCCCATTCTCCCTCAAGAGAGAAGACACCAGCCCTTCCCCTGTTGAAGTGTGGGCCTGGCAGACTGTGGGAGACCCAGAGTTCAGGTTTACCTTTCCGTGACTGCTGAGAGCTCTGAGCATTTCTCCATTAGCAGCTTCTCAATCTGTAGAAAAATAGATCAATTTTCTTCAATTCAATAAGCATTGATTGAGGACCAACTGCCGTGCCGGGAACTCTAGGGCATAAAGATGAAGAATCAAGTAATCTGACTTGGGGGACAGGCACATGATCTATAAGGCACTGTGATCCGGGTCTCAAAAGAGATCATTGCCAGCTGCTTTGGGAGTTTAAGAAAATAAAACTGAGCCAGATAAAACCGATCTGAGAGGCTTCAGACAGGAAGGGGCATTTAAGCTGAGATTTGAAGAAAGAATAGGAGTTATACCGTCTGCAAAGTAGAGGCAAGAAGGGTTTGAGGCCAAGGGGCAGGCACTAAGGTGAAAAGCATGTGGCAAAGGAAAGAGAGAAATAAGAAGGGAGATTGTCAGTCATTCACTTTGGGCTTTGAGTAGAAAATTCAATGTCATGGACTCAGCAAAGGTCAGGTTGATTCCTGTTTACACGCCTTGGGGCAAGTTACTCAGCCTCTTGGAATTTCCGTTTCCTCATCTATAAAATGAGGATAATAATACTGATAGTTTTTAATCAATTCCTTTTGATGTTTTACATGTAACAAATAATTTATTCCTCTCACAAATCTATAACATAAGTGCTATTATTATGCCCAGGAGGATGAAGGAACTGGGGCGCAGGGAAGTTCAGTCACTTGCCAAGGTGCACACAGCAGAGCTGAAATTTGAACCCAAGCAGTCTGGCATTCAAGTTAATGTACTTAACTCCTATCAGCTGCTCACAGCAGGGCTGCCGCCTTCACAGGTGGTGTGGTTTGTGTGTAAAAACACCTTCTACAAGGTCTCACCTGTTAGGTCCTCAGTCAAGGTCCCTAATGTCTTTTTTCCCTGCTTTGCTGGAAGAGAAAGGAGGCCCGGGGAAGGAAAGGTTGGGACTCCTCATGATTCAGACCCACCCTGCTCTGAGGCATCTCCAGTCCCAGTACCAAGCCACCCCCATCCCCGGACAGCTAACCTGGCCCATCTCCCGCGAGGAGCTCCTGCTGACCGCACTGTACTCGCTGACCATGGAGCGGGCGTGGCAGGTGAGGCGCACGCTCATGCTGTGCACACGCGCCCAGCGGTCCTGCGCCAGCTTCTGCCCGATCCTGCGCAGCTCAGTGCTGATGACCCAGCCCCGCTTGAGCAGCAGCTGCAGAGGGTCTCCCGGGCCAGGGCCTCCTGCCAGGATAAGGTCACCCTGTGCGTCCTCCTCCAGGCTGATGGGCTTTGCCTGCAGGACGCACATGCACTCACACTCGGTCATGAGCTTCAGGTCCTCCATCCAGCGCTGGACCGAATCCACTTGCATCAGGTGCAGCCTGCAACGAGGTGACAGCACCAGGAGGACTATCAACCCTCTGCCAAAGATTTCCACTCCAGGCCATCTGATATTTACTGAGCACCTACTATATGCCCAGCTCTGTTTCTGCCATGCACCAACACATTTCTGGTTACCTCCATCTTGCAGATTATAGGCCTGAAGGGGGAGGGCAGGTGACCAGATTAATAAACAGCAGGCAATAAAGTCTGACAGGACAGCAGGTGATCTTTACAATAAGGGGAAAATGGAAGGAGCCTAAATATCTTATGTTACATGCGCTATAGTCCTGCTACAGGTTATATAGTGCCCATTATTTAAATAATGGTTTCCAAAAGTTTAAAGCAAAGAAAAATATATGTGTGAAGAAAGTGGGGGATATAGTGGGGATGCAAAAGTGTAAATGTAAACACACAATTGTTCCAATAATGTTAACAAGCTGTGTCTAGAAAAATATTTAGAGGAATGACATTAAAATGCTTTTAATGGGTAGTAAAACTAGAGTTTTTTTTCCATTTTTTTGTAATTTTCTTTCATTTCCACATCTTCTGTAGTGAGCATGTATATTAATACTTTTGTCGTGGAATAAAATTAACTTTATTTAGTACCATAGTGTGAGAACACAGATTAGATCCTAAGGTCTTCATCAGACAAAATGCACTCTAAAATTCCCTTCCTCAAATGAAAGTCAGTCATATCAGATCATGAATGAAGCACTGCACACATTTCATGTCACCTAAGTGCCAAGGACTGAGGGACAAGCAGAGATGAAGGTGTGACATCTCTTCTCACAAGGAGTGTTTGATCTACCTAAAGAATCAAAACAAACTAATGCAAAATTAAAAGACAGTTCTTATGTGTCAATTAAAAATAAAACTTAAAAAACAAAACAAGACAATAACAGATTTCACTAGCAACTATCATTTCATAACAGAGGACATGTATAGTTAATGATTAAGGCTGAGCTTGAGTCCTTTTTTTTTTTGACTTGTAACAGCTTCTGACTAGTCCTTCTGTCCTGATCTTACCTACTTCAAACATTCTAGACTTGCTACCAATTTATTTACTCATTAAATAAATTTTTGTGCCTACCATGAGCCAAGTATTATTTGAAGACCTAGGCTATGGCGGCAAGCAAATAATCAGTTCCCCTGTGAAAGTTACATTCCGATGACAAGGGCAGTCAATTTTCCAAATAAATAAGCAATGTGATATATAATATGTTGGAGGTAGAAAGTGCTATGAAGGAAAAGAGGATGGAAAAGAAAGCTGGAGAGTGCTGGTGGTGGAAGGGGGAATGGGCATTTCAATTTAAAATTTGTGGATCAGAAAAGGCTGACTGAGAAAGAGACTCTTGAGCAAAGACTTAAAGGACATGAGGAAGGGAACCATGTGGGTAGCTGGGCAGAAATTCTTTCAGGGGAGAGAGCAATTGCAAAGGTTCTGGGGCACAAGTGTCCTCGAGATGTGTTAAGGAATAGCAAGGAGGCCAGAGGAGCCGGGAAAGAGCTGACTGGGATGGGGGTGGTGGTGAGAGTTATAGGGGAAGGGGAGCAGGTCCTATAGGGCTGCAACAGGCAAGGGGAGGACTTGGCTTTCATTTTGCATTAGTATAATAAACTAAGGGCACCAGCAAGGCCAGCCTGGTGAGGCCCAGGTGTCAGAGAGGGTTGAAATTGTCAAGGCTCACTCTAATTATCAAGGCTAAAATCATGTCTTCCTGTTTACAGTTTTTCAGTGAGAAGGAGCAGGACTTTCTGAACGATGTAGGTGCTGGACTATAAGGCTTTTAAATGTAAATTTTAACCTCAAAGCTTATAAAGTTTAACCATAGAAAGCCTAACACGTAGTAGGTATCAAAAATAGGTAATTGAATCAAGTAATCTTAAGACTACCTGTGAGACATGGATTGTAAGCCTTGCCAAGCCAGCTGAAAACATTTTTGGAACTTGCAGGAAGTTACACAAGAGGGACATGAGTGTCCAGGACTGGCACACAAGAATGCCCTGAAACCACCCCACCCACCGTTCTGAGACTACATTTCCGCAGGTGTGGATTCTGTCCACAGTTGGGATGTCAGACAAGATTTAGGTTGCATTCCCTGCCCTGTGGTTAAAGTGTTAAGTATTGGGTAAGTAACTGGAGCCCACAAAAAGACATGATATAAAGCTTAGTTTTAAATATAAATACTTGAAGCAGAAGTCCATTAAACCAGGGAAACCTTTCATACAAGACACTGCGCAAACATTCCTGTCTTCCACTAAGCAATGCTCTGGTTGGGTGGAGCTTGGACCCTTAGCAACCAGTGTCTTAATTCTCAGAATCTGGCCTGAACTTAAAGGAAACTGGTGTTCTAGTGAGGGATGGATATACACACACACACACACACACACACACACACACACCTCAGCCCCTGGGAAGTACCTGTCCCCACGTGACACTAGTAACAAGATTAAAACATACTCAATCAGTTCAAAAAGGTCTAAAATATTAAGCAACATCTCCTAGACAACTTCTGGTGAACCTGAGTCAACTGACTGTGTGCCAGGCCTGTGTGGCTGATCCCTGCCCTTAGGAAGCTCACACAGTCCAGCAGAAGAAGCAGATGTAAATATAGAGCTCAACTTTACTCTCATCCATCGTGATGAGTCTTTCTAGGAGTCCCCAGAGTTCATCTCACGCATGTCCCCCACCTCAGAAAAAATAAAACAAAACCTGACTCAGTCAACCACAAGATGGAACCAGATGATTCTGTCATCCTTTCTTCCTTACACCCTTACACTGGGCAGGACCATAGCTGCTATGCCCTGCCATGGCCACCCAACATGGCTGCTGCTCCTTCTGGTGAATGTCATGCTTGCTGGCTCTACTGGACATCTCATCATGCCTTCTTCTCTCACTGCTACCTCTTCTAGGTACCATTGTGCCACTGCCAGATATGTCACTGGGTCTTCTGTGCATTGCTGTAGCTCCTGTTGTATACCACAGCTCCCAGTAAAGAGGGACACTAGGGCTAGGTTGCCTGGATTCAAATCCCAGTGCTGCCACTCACTCACTAACTGTGTCACTTTGGGCAGTGTGCTTCAGTTCCTTCATTGGCAAATGGAGAAAGATTAGGAGGAGAAAGTCACTTGAGAAACAAAAGCTAAACAATGCCTAGGCCTTCTGTGATTATTAAATGGTGTGATAATACTGTGTGTCTGTATTATACATATATAAATGTGTGTGTGCACACACAAACAAATATGAAGTTCCTAACAGGCAGCATATTATATGTGTTAATCACTATTAAGGCAGTTCTGATAAAATGACTGTATCATCAGGACCCTTTTACTTAAAGGTCAAAGAAATGAAGAAAATTCTGAAATGAAGATGGCAGCCATGGCAGCATGGTCTTTCAACCTTTCCAAATCCCCACATAAAAACTGACAGAACAACTAGATAGCAACCCTCATAGATAATAATTACAACAAAACCAGCTGATAGGACCAGGCGTGGTGGTTCACACCTGTAATCCTAGCACTCTGAGAGGCTAAGGTGGGAGGATCCCTTGAGTTCAGGAGTTCAAGACCAATCTGAGCAAGAGCAAGAACCTCTCTCTACTAAAAATAGAAAAAAATAGGCTGGGTGTTGTAGTGAGTATCTGTAGTCCCAGCTATTTGGGAGGTTGAGGCAAGAGATTGGTTGGACCCAGGATTTGAGGTTGCTTTGAGCTAGGTTGATGCTAGGGCACTGTAGCCTGTGTGATGGAGTGAGATTTTATCTCAAAAAAAAAAAAAACACTAGCTGATATGTTTATCCCACAAGTCCCCAAACATAAGCAAGTGGGGACAACCACCAGTAGCTGTTTGACCTACTTGGTATCATCTCGTGAGAAGAAGGAAGCAATCTGGTGCATCTATTGCACACAAGAAAGGAGAAACCCAAGATAGCCACTGGATATTTGCTGGAAAGCACAGTGTGGGAATCTGAGAACAGGAGCTGAAACCACAAGGGAGTTTGCCTTTCCATTACAGGTGACTCCCAGGTGCCCTCTGAACTCTCAAACCTGACCCACCAGGAATCTCTTTTATCACAGAGCACCACATTAAGGAGAAACTTCTGGGGGTGGAATCAGAATGGAATGGGACAGGGACAACAAGGCAAAGGTAAGAGAAATTCAGCTCAATGTCAGGGGAAGAAGCAAAGCCAGGGACACTCAGAGAGCAGGTCACCGTATTTTTTAACTCTACACTCAAACAGAAGGAAATGGAACTACACGAAGTTAGAAGAGTTTTCCTGACTCTGCCTCCCTCCAAAGGTTCGTTAAAACTAACTCTACTTAAAAAAGGTACAACAGAAAATTATTGACTTCTCATCCTATACATATTTACTTTTGAAAGAGAATAAAGAGGCTTGGGGCCTGTGGCTCAAGTGGCTAAGGCACCAGCCACATATACCTAAGGTGGCAGGTTCTAATCCAGCCCAGGCCTGCCAAACAACAATGAAGGCTGCAACCAAAAAAATAGCCGGGCGTTGTGATGAGTGCCTGTGGTCCCAGCTACTTGGGAGGCTGAGGCAGGAGACTCACTTGAGCCCAGGAGCTGGAGGTTTCTGTGAGCTGTGATGCCAC
>CAUYTI010072851.1:0-36737 GCA_963575145.1 Galago senegalensis
CGCCCGCCACAACGCCCGGCTATTTTTTGGTTGCAGCCGTCATTGTTGTTTGGCGGGTCCGGGCTGGGGATTCGAACCCGCCACCTTAGGTGTACGTGGCTGGCGCCTTAGCCGGTTGAGCTATAGGCGCCGAGCCTAGGATCTGATCTTTAACTGACTCAATTTCCTTTACTGGTTTAGCTGCTTTTCAAGCATATGAAAAAACACCTTTCCCTTCTTCTCATCAGTCTATTCAAACTTCAGTGAGAATTCCTGAACACTCACAATGGGTCCAGGTGTGCTCTGGATTCAAGGATTCTGAATGGGTGAGTGGAGGCCCAGTGTTCCCCTGCATCAGCCAAAGCATCCATCCCACCTGGGAGTGTTCTCTTTGCCTGATAAACTACTATACGTATTTCACAGTCCAATTAAATTTTCATATTTTCTATGGAGCTGCCAGAGAGTGTTAATAGTGCCTCCCTCTCTAAGACTGTAAAGTGTGTGTGTGTGTATGTCCTTATGCTCACGTGGGTGTAGGTCCTGCACATCATGCATGTGTTTCTAAAACCATTGGTGGTGGTAAATTTACAATCAGCAACCCAAAGATTCATGACCCAGAATAACTTATTACTGAAGTACATTTGAATCATCCATGTGCAGGATGCTAAAGAGCCTAATATTCAGGACCTCTCACTTGTATAGGCCCCTGTGAGTGCTCCAGTTATTGGGGGTACATGGTGTTCTATGTGGAAAGAAGCAGGAAGGTTTATAAACCATTTGTTTGTAATTAATTCTGAGAAAATGCCTAAAGAGATCTCAAAAGAAAGATGTTTGAATTTCCAAGATTTTATTATCTCTTGTTTAGTAGTTTTTTATTCTAAATAAATATTTATTTTGTACCAAATTTACTGTTTGAGTTTCTATTCTTTCTTTTTTTTTAAAGAATTTGCTTAAATTGTATAAACTCCATGCCCTACAAAACCTGAACTTGCTTTGGTAACTGTGAAGCTACTAGGAGCTTTGCTTGGCTCACACACAGGTGGGTGTGTTAGTGTTCATTTTGCATGATATTCAATAGGGTCTCTCTGGGTTTTGCTGATGTCCCCCTTTAGAATGAGGAAACGTTTTTAGTTTTTGTCCTCTTGTTCCCTATTCATATGTGAATATGTGATTTTTCCAAAATGAGGTTTCTGGAAACTCAAAAATAAAGTCATTGTAAGAAAGACAAAGCAAGGATGTTAAGGTCTGGGAGAACAAAACTGAAGGTTCAAGTCCTAAACAAGGCTTTAGCAGCTGGTATAATCATAACTAAGCAGTTCAAAGTTCTCCTACTTTATTTCCACCTGTTATAGATGTAGTATCAGCCTGGTAGAGTTTGGGGAACCCTAGAGATGATGTACAGATGTTACTTACATCTTGCATATAGCACAGGTGTTCTGGGCATAGTAAAGCACCCGCAGGGTGCTTAGCCCCTCAGGAAAAAAATTATTTGGAAAATTATATCTGCTTATCTTTCTTCCATAATTCCAAGTGGGGTCATGGAATAGCCTCAAATTGCTGCTATTCTATGTTTACTAGTCCTCTTTAATGATGAAAGCTTCTGATCTCCAATAAGAAAAGTCCACTAAGTCTCATTTGAGGAGAAAGACATGGCCTTTCTTGGCTCAACATATTCCTTTACTCACTGAGAAAATATGAGGAAGAAAGCTTCACAGGGCATGGAATGTTTTAAATCACCACTACCCCCCAAATCAGGCATGAAAGTTAAGATTTCTCATTTATTACCATTTCCTCTGTCCAGATGATTGTGTGTTTTGGACGTAGAAGGCTGATGAATTCTGTGTTCCTGTTACTGTTAAAGGAAACTCTCACTTGGATGAGACTGTTGGGGCCTTTGGAAATCGCTGACAGTGGTACTAAATATCTCAAACTTTTCCTGTTTAAAGCAACTCCAGATAGGTTTGGCTTATGAACAATTTACATACAGAATTCTTTAGAGGTCTTATAAATGCTGATTTATTTAAATAACTGGACATCTTAAATGATTCTCAAGAAGCAATTTATGTTATATATTTCAAATGCATATATTGCTACTAAATCAATACTTTGACGGGCACACACAGAAATACTATATTTTTTCCAGGGGAAAAAAATCTATTTCCACTTTTATAAAATGAGGTTTTGTAGAATAAATTATGGGAGGAAACGAAGCATTTCACTTCTTAGAAAGTGATGGTCCATTAAGATCTAAATGCACCAGCCTAGCTACCTTGACTAATTTTACAGGAGTTTAATGCACTCCTAGAACATTGAAATCTGTGGAATAGCTCCACTAACTTGATTTTTAAGTGAAACTTGTCTCATTCAAGAGAACCAGTTCACTTCCTAAAGTTGTGATAAAGAGTAGGTAACAACACCAGTTGCATAGATAGTAGCAGATGATGTTCAGACAATATTCCGTCAGGATTAACAGTATATAAGTGTGTTTAGATGTTTGTTTTTTTCTTATTAATAACACAAAACTAGAAATACACATTTATACAGAGCTAAAAATATAAAAAAAATTGATCTTTATAGGGAATGAAAACCAGAACAATTTCATATATGCGCAGTTATTGTCCACTGAATTGCAATACTGTTTCCCTCCACTGGGGCTGGGAAGTGGAGGAAGAAAATCAGACAGGTAAACATTTATCTATACATGCCATGAAGCCTTTTGCATAGAGAAGAAAAAAATCTTAAAATTTCTAAAATTTAAGTATTAATGATAGAATCTTTCAAAAATAACACTGTATGTCATGCAAAGTTTTCATTGTAAATGTAGAAAAATGGCTGCTACTTATAGATATGTTGAGGGGAGCAATATAGGTAAGACAAGTCATTTTGATAATTTGTAGCAAATAATGTTACAAAAGGAGGACTGGTGCATGTGTTAGATTCATCCCTTTTAGTAAAGGTTTGAAAGTATCCCCATTTCATTGTTTAAGTTCCCCAAATACATACAGTTTTGTCAGTGAGGAAACACACCTTCAGTTCATTGATTTTTAGAAGGATTAATAAATATTTCAATTGTCCTTCCAGAATGTTTTGTCAGAAATTTAGACTAAATTACTGGTTTCTAAAGGCTCTTACAACTCTAACACTATAACATTGTCTTATTTTGTTATCCTAGTCATGTGTAGAATTGAAGTCTATTGAAGTCAGGAATAGAATTATAAGTTTCCTCCCCACAAGAAACTATGTGGACATTAAAAAGCAAAACAGAGATGACATCCTAATGGAAAGAGCTTCCTTTCCTCTTTTGGAGGACCCAAACTTGACTCCTTATTCTGCAACTCCCTGCCTGTGTCATGTTAGGGTTGTTATTTAGTCTTTGAGTCTTTAGTGTTTTTTCATAAGGTGATCTTAAGAATAAAAGTAACTTTCTCTGTCTTTCACCATAGCCTCTGAAAAAGAAAAAGACTGGCAATAACAGTAGTTTGCTTCTGTCTCACATTAGAAGTAATATGTAATATGCTGATTTTAGACAAACATTATTTCAGTCATGCTTTGCAACTTACTGCTCTGGGACAATCATCCGTTTACCCTGTCTGTTCCCAACTGTGAATCTAAACAGTGATTTCTTAAATGTTATCTAGATTTCTGTAAATATAGATTGTATTTTCTTTATTAGTTTAGCCAAACAAATGCAATGATATGACCCTTTGTGTGCACGTGTGTGTGTGTTTGTGTAAATATAAATCTAAGCACATCCCCCTCCCCTCCACGAACCCGAGTACAGGTCCGACTGTGTGGCTACAGACTGTGCTTGCTCCCCATGTATTACATGAGCCTTTTGGTTCCTTGCTGTAATAATTTCTGTTCAATCAAACATTTCCCTGATGCATATATCCAAGGAGATAGACACGTGCAATTATAACAGATAGAATAAATTACCCTTTCCTTTACTAGTTCTAGTAAAAATTAAATATTAGAAATCTAACTGCTGAGTCTAAAGGTCATGCTCATTGGATAAGCTACTTTTCTTGGTATCTACTTAACTACAGCTTGTAAACGAGACAAAAAAAGTCTGTTTCTCCATGTTGGTATGCATTGGAGGGAAAAAGCACACATGAATATCATGACCTGGGGAGAAGGGGCTACTGAAATTATGGGAGCTCAATGTCTTAGTCCATTTGCACTCCCATAACAAAAAGCTACAAACTGGGTAGTTGATAGACAACAGGAAATCATTTCTTACTGGTATGGAAGCTAGGAAGTCCAAGATCAAGGCGACTGCAGATCTGCTGCCTGGTGAGGGCACCTCCTGGTTCACAGAAGGAGTCTTCTTGCTGAATCCTAGCATTGCAGAAGGAGGCAAAGCCACTTTTAGTGATCTCTGTCACAGGACACAGAGTTCCATAGTGCTCTACCCACATGAACTCATCACCACCTGAGGTTTCACCTTCTAATACCATCACTTTGGTGATTAGGTTTTCAACATATGAATTTTGGGAGGACACAAACATATTCAGACAATTCCATTCCCCTTGAATTCTTTAATCAGATTTAAATACCTTTCTATTATACAGTTTATCCATATGAGAGCGTGGTTGAGGGTTCTAATACTTAGGCTGCAAGACCCATACTGAAAACATACAATGGTTGTAGTATTGTTTCTTGCCTGGTGATGTATATTAAAATGAAGGTTTAAGAAATAGATTTGATTTATCAAAGTCTGCTTTTGTACCTAATCCTCTATTTAAAGAGAAAATATTAAGCAATTTTAATAAAGCCTTCCATATAAAGATATTTTGAGGCAAACCACACATTTACGTAAGATGCATACATAAATTCACTTTCTTGGTGTGACTACCCATCTTCACTCTTTATGTGCACATCCCAATATCCTTTTATCTAAGATTTTATTTAGAACCAGTGAAAAGTTCAATTATAAAGTAGTAATTTTTAAAAAATTTATTTTGAAAGTGATAGTAGATATTTTATAGAGTTTACTGATACTAGGTTTAGCAATCTTTTTTCTATGACTTTTGTTTACAATGAGACCATTTTTAAATGCACACCATTGGTGGCATGCATTCAGCCATTAAAAAGTTTTGATCAAAAAGACTATTTAATAGATTGAAGAAAAGCTTAAGATAAAATAGAAAGTAGAATAAAGGTATCTAAAATGTACTAGAGACCTAGAATAAAGGTCAAATGAGATTGGAGGTCCATTTTTAAAAGTTAGGAATTTTTAAAAATAAGAAACTATATCAGGTTTGGTGCCTGTAGCTCAGCAGCTAGGGCACCAGCCACATACACTGAAGCTGGCGGGTTTGAACCTGGCCAAGGCCTGCCAAACAACAATGACAACTACAGCCAAAAAACAGCCGGGCATTGTGGCCAGCACCTGTAGTCCCAGCTAGTTGGTAGGCTGAGGCAAGAGAATCACTTAAGCCCAAGAGTTGGAGATTGCTATGAGCTGTGACAACAAAGCCTCTGCCGAGGGTGACATAGTTAGACTCTGTCTCAGAAAAAAAAAAAAAAAGAAAAGAAAAGAAAATATATCAAAATATTAATTTGTATGGCAGAATTTCTGGTCATTTTTCTGTGTTTTTTCTATTTATGTATAGCAAACAAATATAAATTATGTTCTTACGTAGCATGTTAATACCTAATAAAATAAATATTAGATAGTGACATGTGTTAGAAATTACATATGTATTTGATGAACATATGTTTATACGAAATTGATGTTGCAGGGAAATGGCTAAGCATATAAATTCTGGACTTTGATGACCAAACTTAAACATTGATTTTTTCAGCAAATTGTCCAAAATCTCTAAGTCTACATTTCTTCATCTATAAAATATACAGACAGAGAGTCTTAACTTATGAGTTAAGTCTGTTGTGAGGACCAGATGTCTTAATATATACAAAGCAATTAAAATATTATGATTAAATTTATACTGTAATTAAAAACCCATTACAGTTGAGAAAACCTAACATTTGGTATCCTATTTATAAAACAAATAGTTAAAACCTGGAATTTAATTTAGAATATACAGTATATTGAGATCACTTAACATCCTTGACTTTTGTTGTTGTTGTTATTGTTGTTGTTTTAGGTTAATATGAGCCTACAGATGATTAGGTTACATTGTGTGCATTTATTAGGTAATGTCCAAGTTGTAGTTGAGCCCTTCACCCAGGAGATGTGCCATGTATCCTTATGTTGTGGCCATTAGGTGAGAGCACACCAATCCCCTCTCTCCCTCCTCCACCTCAATTTAATTATGTTTTTCATTTGTATACATAGTTGTTCACCTCCTAGTTTCACATTAGTATTGAGTAGATTGGATACTTGCTTTTCCATTTTTGTGATACTTTACTAAGGAAAATGTTCAACTCCATCTTTTTTGAATACAAAAGACAGACAAAAATACAAAAAAGTCTCCATCTTTTTATGGCTAAATAGTATTCCATGGTACACATATACCACAGTTTATTGATCCATTCATGAGTTGGTGGGCACTTGGGTTGATTCCACATCTTGCTGACTGAATTGAGCAGATGTCCTTATGGTAAAATTATTGTTTTACTTCTGGGTAGATACTCATCCTTAACTATTAGAGCATTGTAAATGATTGGATTTTTAAGTCTTTGAATATTTAATAAAAAAGATGTCAGAAACTTCATAGATTGATATTTATCTAATTCATCATTTAGATAGTCTCAAGCTCTTACTCAGAAGATTGGTTCTTATTTTGTATCCAATGCTAATGCCTTGAGAAAATAGGAATTTCCCTCCTATAACCACAGTAAGCAAGGAACAGATGAAAAGTTGGTGGCCATTAGATGCTGTCATTCTGACAGAAGTGAAGAGAGCTGATAGCCAGACAGTGGAGACAGAGAAAGACCAGCTGGATATTATGAAAAATCAAAACCACAACTACAATGAAACTGAGAATCATTAATTTCTGTGGAGGGACAAACAGTCTTCGGAAGGAAAATATCATTTTGTATTTTACAGTAGAATGAATTCAAATTCACTGCTGAATTCTCATCATTGTTTTGATTAGAATTCACTGTTTCATAAAACGATGACTTTTTTACACATTTTAAAAAGAGTTTTTTTGTTTTTTAATTTAGTACTTTTGTGTAGGGTGATCTGTGGGAAGAAATTATTGTATGAAATAGCAGATTCCTTAACAATTTCAGATAACTGAGTACCAATACAGAAATTCTATATCATAGGGTATTTTCTTTCTACCTCAATTCCTCATATATTTTTCTCATATTGTACAGGCACTTACATATGATCTACAGAAAATTAATTTACCTAACAATAGTTCTTGAAGAAAAAAATTAATGGCTAGATTGTAAGAAAATTCACATATCTTCACATACATTTTTTTTCTCCAGATTTTACTTTGAAAAAACGCATATATATATATATATATATATATGTGTGTGTGTGTGTATATATATATATATATATGTATCTTTCTGCTTTCTAATAAGATAATACAGTGAAAATGGGGACAAAAAAATCAACACAGATTAAACATGTACATCATATTTATATAATCTTTGTTCTCTAAAAATTCAGAATACACAAGAAACACAATAACCAAAATAAGGGCGAGATTATGGTTGTGTTTATCAATATTTAAAAGTTATAAAAATTCAGAAAAGGAATTATCCCGGACTAAAATAAAAAGCTAGTGATATCAACCTGCTAATAACTTCCCTGAGAAAACACTATTCCTGACATTTAATGCTCAAATTCTTCCTATGATTTTTTTTCCACTCTTTTATGTGGCATAAAAGTCTGCTCTTTGTAATTCAATCCCAATTCATGTTTTTATCCTGGACTGAGGAACTTCAGTCTTGATACCTTGCTAGAGTTAATTCCAAATATCTAAACAATGTGAAATACCTCTTTTACAAAAACTTGAATTTTTTTTGCATTATTAATATTATTTATTCTAGCAACCACAACATTGTTACAAAAGCATAATTTTAAGAGATTTATCTGCTCAGATACTTTAATTAGCAGCTCTCATATATACAGATTTACAAACCATCTTTGGTGTTCAAGAACCCTCGCCATACAGAGAAACATAAAGTTGAACCTTGGCAGAGATCACCAGTAAAGAATCTGGTGCCTGCCTTAGCTCTTCCTAGGTTGACTATACAGAAGCCATCTACAATAGCCACCCATCCCTAAGAAATAATAGAAGACAATCACATAGGATGAATGGTTTCCAGAGAAGTTTTTGCCTCTGACAGTAAATAGGTGGCAACTCATTCTCTGTTTAAATACCCAGACACCGCTATCAGCCAAAGCCATTATTTGTTCTCATCATGTCTATATCTTCAGAATTGGAAGAAGAATGTGAGCTGGGCTGTGGGCTTGATCTTATGCCATGTGCAAGTCATGCTCTGGTGCCACTAATGTTCCTTCTTTGGAATCAGAGCGGGGGGGTATCCAGTGGTTTTGCCATGAAGGGGACAATAAGGATTTTCATAGCTTGAAAATAGTCATAAGCCTTCTTTTCACAGCTCGTATCGTGACATTCTTCCCACTGCTCGGGACTCTGTCCACCACCATTTCATAGGGTTCATCCATTGCATTCACCCCATTCACGTCAGTGATGATGTCCTAATCTTCCAGTCCAGCAAGGTCAGCAGGACTGTCCTTCTGTACATCTTTGATCAATGAGCCTGGCATACCCTGAATGGAATTGAAATGAAAGCCATAGCCATTTTCACCTTTATCCAGCATGAACGGTTTACATTTATGATCTGCTTCTTCTGCAGTATCTGGATGTGAGGCCTCCTGAGAAGCAGGAGCAGGAACTGGATCCTGCCTGACAGAGCCATTAGGCAAGTTCGTAACCTTGATAGCAGATAAATGGAGAAAAATGAGCCAGTTTATATATGTGACTTGTCTCTTTGTCTACTACCAGCAGTGAAGTCTGATTTCCACCCTTTCTAATCATTTCCACAACACTGTCATGATCTAGAGTTTCCAAGACTTATTGACAGCAACATCCAGGTCATTGTTCTTCAAGCCAGCCTCCTCTGCTGGACTTCCAGAACCTATGTCCTTGATGATTTGACCTTTCTACTCTGGGTCTGCCCTCAGATAGAAACCATAGCCATTGCTTCCTTTCTTCATCACAACTTGGGGCATGTGGGATAACATTTTCAAATTGGATGTTGTTTTTTTCTTTTTTTTTTTAATTTTATCTTCTGCTCACTGTGGCACTTGTCAGTTTTTTTATTTGTTTGTTTGTTTGTTTGAGACAGAGTCTCACTATATCACCCTTGGTAGAGTACTACGGTGTCACAGCTCACAGCAAACTCAAACTCTGAAGTGATTCTCTTGCCTCAGCCTCCCAGGTAGCTGGGATTATAGATGCGCATCACAACGTCCAGCTATTTTTTGGTTGCAGTTGTCATTATTGTTTAGCAGGCCTGGACCAAACTCTAATCCACCAGTGCCTGTGTATGTGGCTGGCGCCCTACTCACTGTGCTACAAGCACCAAGCTACTTGTCAATTTTTTGGTTTGTATTTCTCTAATGATGAAAGATGTGGAGCATTTTTTCATGTGTTTGTTGGCCATTAGCCTATCACCTCCAGGGAAGTTTCTGTTCAAGTTTCTTGCCCACAAGGAAATGGGATTGTTTGTTCTTTTTGATGCCTGTGAGTTTTCTGTGAATTCTAGTTATCAGACCTTTGTTAGAAACATAGCCTACAAAAATCTTCTCCCATTCTGAAGGCTATCTGTTTGTTTTACTAACTGTGCTCTTGGCTGTGCAGCATCTTTCTAGTTTGATCAGATCCCAAGTATATATTTTTGGTGCTGCTTCAATTACCAAGGGGGTCCTCCTCATAAAATATTTTCTCAGGCCAATTTCTTCAAGCATTTTCCTTGCATTCTCTTATTGCATTTTTATAGTTTCATGTCTTAAGTTTAAGAATCGATTTTTGTTACTGGTGAAAGGTGAGGGTCTAGTTTCAGTCTTCTACAGGTTGCCAGCCAGTTCCCCCAGAACCATTTGTTAAATAGGGAATCTTTCCCATAATGAATGTTTTTGATAGGCTTATCAAAGATAAAATGAGGGTAAGTGGCTGGATTCATCTCTTGTTTCTCTATTCTATTCCATATATCTACCTCTCTGTTGTTGCCAGTACCATGCTATTTTGATCATTATAGATTTGTAGTATAGCCTGAAGTCTGGTGATGTGATACATCCTGATTTTTTTTTTTTGTTTCTAAGTAATGTATTCGCTATATGAAATCTTTTTCTGATATCATATAAAAATGAAGTACTATTTTTTCAAGTTCTTTAAAGTATAAAATTGGTGCTTTAATAGGGATTGCATTAAATCTGTAGATTGCTTTGGGTAGTATGGACATTTTAACAATGTTGATTCTTCCCAGACATAAGCATGGTATGTTTTTCCATTTGTTAACATCTTTAGCTATTTCTTTCCCCCCCCTAGTTTCATAATTCCCACTATAGAGATCTTTCATGTCCTTTGTTAGGTAAATTCCCAGATTTTCATCTTCTTTTTGTAAAAGAAAGAGTCCTTGACTATATTTTCAGCTTGACTATTGTTGATATATATAAAAACTTCTTATTTGTAAGTATTGATTTTGTATCCTGAGACACTGCTGTATTCCTCGATCACTTCTAAGGGTTTTGTACTTGAGTCCCTGAGGTTTTCCAGATGTAAAATCATGTCATCCATGAGGAGTGAGAGTTTGATCTCTTCTGAACCCATTTGTATACCTTGATCGCCTTCTCTTGCCTGATTATGGTGGCTAAGACTTCAATTAGACAGTGGACATCATTGTCTAGTTCCAGATATGAGTAGAAATGTTTTCAATTTTACTCCATTCAATATGATAATGAGTGTGGGTTTGCTATAGATGGCCTCTATCAGTTTAAGAAATGTCCCATCTAAGCCTATTTTCTTAAGTGTTCTGATTATGAAAAGATGCTGGATATTATCAAAAGCTTTTTCTGCACCAATTGATAGAATCATACAGGCTTTTTAAAATTTTCATTTATGTGATGTATTACATTTATAGATTTATGTACGTTAAACCAACATTGTAACCCTAGGAGAAAACCAACTTGATCATGGTATATAATTTTTTTTTTTTTTTTGAGACAGAGCCTCAAGCTATGCCCCTGGGTAGAATATCATGGCTTCACTACTCACAGCAACCTCCAACTCCTGGGCTCAAGCGAGTCTCCTGCCTCAGCTTCCCAAGTAGCTGGGACCACAGGCACCCACCACAATGCCCGGCTATTTTTTGGTTGCAGCTATTATTGTTGTTTGGCAGGCCCAGGCTGGATTTGAACCCGCCACCTTAGGTGTATGTGGCTGGCACCTTAGCCACTTGAGCCACAGGCACAGAGCCAGTATATAATTTTTTTGATGTGTCATTGAATTCTGTTTACTAGGATCTTATTGAATATTTTTCCATTGATATTCATTAATGATATTGGTCTATAGTTTTCTTTCTTTGTTGGGTCCTTTGGTGTTTTAGGAATTAGGTGATATTTGCTTCACAGAATGTGTTAGGAGTATTACTTCTTTTTCTATGTTTTGGAAAAGGTTATGTAATATAGATTCTAGTTCCTCTTTAAAGGTTTGATAGAATTCTGAAGTGAAGCTATCTGGTCCCAGACTTTTCTTTTGGGGGGAAGATTTTGTATAGTTGATGTGATTTCAGTGCTTGATTTAGATCTATTCAAGATTTCTGATTTTTTCTGGCTGAGGCTTGGAAGGTGGCATGCTTTCAGGTATTGGTTCATTTCCTCCAGACTTTTATATTTCTGAGAATAGAGTTTTTTTGTAGTAATAATTGAGGATTTTTTTAAAATTTCTTTGGTATCTGTTATTTCTCCTTTATTGTTTCTTATTTACAATATTAGAGATTTTACTTTTCTTTTTCTGCATTAAACTAGCCAAAGGTTTGTCATTTTTAAAAATCTTTAAAAAAAAACCAACTTTTTGTTTCATTGATCTTCTGAATGATTCTTTTGTTTTCAATTTCATTTAATTTTGCTCTTATTTTGGTTATTTATTTTCTTCTGCTGGGTTTGGGGTTGGGATGGTCTTCCTTTTCCAGTTGCTTGAGATGACTCATTAAGTTATTGACTTCCCTTCTTTCTGTTTTCTTGATGAAGGCTTTCAATGCTATGAATTTTCCTCTTAGGACTGCCTTTGCAGTATCTCATAGGTTTTGATAATTTGTGTCGTCATTTTTATTTTGTTCCAAAAATTTGATGATTTCCTTCTTAATCTCATCTTTAATCCAGCTGTCATTTACCTTAAGGTTAAATTGTTTCCATGACTTTGTTTGAGTACAAAAATTCCTGTTACTATTGAGTTCACCTATAATTCCATGAGTTTCTAAGAAAATATAAGGAATAATTTATATTCCTTTAAATTTGTTAAGGTCTGACCTGTTTCCTAAGATGTGATCAATTTTGGAAGATGATCCATGGCTGATGAGAAGAATATGTATTCAGTTTTATTAGGATTAAATATTCTGTACATGTCTGTTAAGTTCATTTGTTCTAGGATCAAGTTTAGATCGATTCTTTATTTGTTTACTTTCTTCTTGGAGGATCTATCCAGAACTGACAGAGAGGTATTAAAATCTCTAACTATTACAGTGCAGGAAGATATCAAATTGTTCATGTCTGTTAAAGTTTGCTTTATAAATTGAGGAGTATTCTGGTAGGATGCATAAATATAAATTATCAAAATCTCTTCATGTTGAGTATTTCCCTTGACAAATAAGTAATGTCTATCCTTATCTTTGTTTGTTTTTAAAACTATTGTATCTGGAGATAATATTGCAACCCCAGGTTTTTTTCTGATTTCCATTTGCCTGTATTATAGTTGTTCATCCCTTCACCCTGAGTCTTTGTTTTTTCTTGACTTTAAGGTAAGAGGAATCTCTTACATACTACAGATATCTGGTCTGAATTGTATCCAGTCAGAAATCCTGTAACTCTTTAGAGGACAATTTAAGCCATTCACATTAATTGAGGGAATTGACAGGCATGGTAGTGTTTTGGGTGTGATGTTTTTTAAATGTCCAGTGGATATTTTTAATCCTTTCACAACTGTGGATGTTAGGTTTTATTCAATAATTTCTGGGTGAGTTTACTTTAGTGGTAGACCATTGTGTTGATCATTATGGAAAATGGGTCTTAGTATATCCTGGAGAGCTGGTTTAGTTGGAACACATTTCCTTAACATGTGTATGTCAGTAAGTATTTGATTTCTCCAACACAAATAAAACTCAATTTACCTCAGTACAGGATCCGGGAATGAAAGATGTTTTCTTTTAGAAGATTAAACGTCGATGGTCACTCTCTTTTGGCTTGAAAAATTTCAGCTGAAAATTCTGCGTGCATTCTAATATTTCTCCCCTCATAGGTAATTTTTTTTCTTTTCTCTCTTTTTTTTTCTTTTCTTACCTCTGACTGTTTGCAATATTTTCTCCTTCATATTGACTTTGGCAAAATTGATTATAATGTGTCTAAGAGATGTTTTATTTGGAATGATTCTTGCTAGGTTTCTGAAACTATCAACTATCAACTATCTGAATTTCGGTATCTAGTGCAATACTTGGGAAAATTCTCCTCCAAAATACCTTGGAGTAGAAAGCATCTTTTCCTTTAGGATCAACCTCTTCTTCTTTAGGAATTCCTATACCTTGAATGTTAGATCTCTTTGAGTGGTCCCACAGCTCTCTCAGGGACTATTCTGTTCTTAATTTTCATTTCTCTGCCTCTTTGAATGCTTAGGATCATTCAAAGGCCTTGTTTTCAATTTGTGAGATCCTTCCTTCTGCCTGGTTAACTCTATTACTGAAGGATTCTACTGAACTTCTAAGCTCCTTGAATAAATTTTTCATTTCTTGATCTGTGCTATATATTTTTCTCATTATGTCCATATCCTTGGGGACTTTGTCTTTTAATTCATTAATTCCATAAGACAACTTTTGAACTCTTTGGATTTATATTTCCATCTTTTCCTCCATTCTATTCATCATTTGCCATCCATATTCTGAATTATATTGGTGAAAATTTAGGCATTTGTCTTTCAATGGCATCTTTAGTGGTATCTCCTTTGTTGTTCTTTGGTGGAGTTGATCTACTCTGATGATTAATGTTGTCAGAGTTCTTCTGTTGGTTCTGCCCCATGATTGTTTTCAGCCATTTGATTATTAAAACTGGTAGTGTGAGATTGAATTGGGGGCCCCAAGTAGTAGAGCTAATTAGTCCTTTACCAAAACACAAAGCCTTGTAATTGTGGCTTTTCCCCTACAACTTTATAAAGGTCCCTTTCAGAGTTGAGGCCAGAGACTCTGAGAAGCTACTTTGTGAAAAAATGTAAGCTGGCTTGCACAGTGACTGTAGCTCAAGGAGTAGGGTGCTGGCCCCATATACTAGAAATGGCAGGTTCAAACCCAGCCCTAGCCAAAAACTACAACAACAACAACAAAAATAGCTGGCTATTTTATTATATTATATTATATTATATTATTTATTTATTTGCAGTTTTTGGACAGGGCTCGGTTTGAACCCGCTACCTCCAGCATATAGAGCTGGCATCCTACTCCTTTGAGCCACAGGTGCCATCTGCTGGCTATGTTTTTAAATCAGCCAACATCTACCCTATCCTAAGAAGTCATGATATTAGGTTTAAATCTCACTAGGAATAGAGGAAGTTGCAATGCCCCATCCCCACTATTCAGTTATTTCCTGCTACAGAACTTCAGCAGCTCAACCTCAGAAGATCTGCAGGTTGATAGCTCTGGTCCAGATTTCCAATCAGATTATCTTGGGCAGGACAAACACTGCTCATCAGAGAGAGATCAAAGGGTCTCCAGCAGTGGATAGAATTCCATAGGCAGTTCCATTCTGCAAACCTGAGGGGATCGCATCTGATCCCATCCCATGAGCTGCCAACTGCCTGTAAAAGTCCCAACTGTGCATCAGTGCCCCTTCCCACTGGGCACAGCCCAAACAGGGCTTCAGCAGTACTCTTCACTGGGGACAGTTAGAACAGGTGTCTCTACCTCCTGCCTGCTTGGCACAGTCTGAACCGGGCATTGGCACCTCTGCTCACCAGGCACAGTCAGAACCAGGGACAGCACACCACCCTCTGGGCACAGTCAAGCCTGGGGTTCTGTGATGCTATCATGGTGCATCTCTTACTCCCTCATGAATCCCTTTCTTTCTTCTGCTTCCCCACAAGTCACAGTTTCCATGCTGCTGATCAGTGGCCCACATTATGCCCAGATATCTCAGGGAATGGCCGAACTCTCTGGGCTCTGCAGGGGGCAGAACTTCAGACCACCATGCAAGGTGAAGCAAGGTGGACTGGAAGTTCAGAATTGCGGAAAAATATTTGTTCAATTTTTATTATTTATTTATTAAATCATAGCTGTGTATATTAATACAATTATGGGGTACTATGTGCTGGTTTTGAATACAATTTGAAATACTTTCATCAAACTGGTTAACATAGCCTTCACCACATTTTCTTAGTTATTGTGTTAAGACATCTATATTCTACCCTTAGTAGATTTAACATGTACCCTTGTTAACCTCCCTACAACCATCCTCCCCTCTCCCCTACCTTTCCCCTTATCTTTCCCCTTCATCTTGGGCTATAGTTGGGTTATAGCTTTCATATGGAAATGTAGGTGCTTATAAATTGGTTTCTTAGTAGAGCTGAGTACATTGGATATTTTTCTTCCATTCTTGAGATACTTTGATGAGGTAAAGTCTCCATCCTTTTTAAGGCCGCATAATATTCTATAGTGTACATATACCACAATTTATTAATCTATTCATGGGTCATTGGGCACTTGGGCTTCTTTCATGACTTAGCAATTATGAATTGGGCTGCAGTAAACATTCTGGTGCAAATATCTTTGTTATAAAGTGATTTTTGATCTTCTGGATATATACCTACTAGAGGAAATGCAGGATTGAATGGCAGGTCTATTTTTAGATCCCTAAGTGATCTCCAAACATCTTTCTGAAAGGAATGTATTAGTTTGCATTCCCATCAGCAGTGTAGAAGTGTTCCTTTTTCTCCACATCCACGCCAACATCTCTGGTTTGGGGATTTTGTGATGTGGGCTAATCTTACTGGAGTTAGATGATATCCCAAAGTGGTTTTGATTTGCATTTCCCTAAGGGTTAAGGATGATGAGCATTTTTTCATGTGTCTGAGGCCATGTGCCTGTCTTCTTCAGAGAAGTTTTTCTTCAAATCCCTTGCCCACCCTGAGATGGGATCACTTGTTCTTTTCTTACTAATACGTTTGAGTTCTCTGTGGATTCTGGTTATTAAAATTTTGTCAGAGACATAACCTGCAAATATCTTCTCCCACTCTGAGGGCTGTCTGCTTGCTTTACTTACTGTGTTCATGGCTGGACAGAAGGTTTTTTAGTTTGATTACATCCCAGTAATATATTTTTGGTGTTGCTTCAATTGCTGGGGGTGTTCCTCCTCATAAAATATTCTCCCAGGCCAATTTTGTCAAGTGTTTTCCCAGGAATTTTTCTAGTATTTTTATAGTTTCATGTCTTAAGTTTAAGTCTTTAATCCAGTGAGAGTCTATCTTAGTTAATGGTGAAAGGTGTAAGTCCAATTTCAGTCTTCTGCAAGTCACTAGCCAGTTTACCCAGAACCATTTGTTAAATAGAGAATCTTTTCCCCACTCAATGTTTTTAATCGGCTTATCAAAGATCAAATGATGGTAATTAGCTGGGTTCATCTCTTGGTTCTCTATTACGTTCCATATGTCTACCTCTCTATTTTTGTGCCAGTACCATGCATTTTTGATCACTATTGACTTATACTAAAGTCTGGTAGCATGATTCCTCCTGCTTTTTTTTAAATTTCTGAGTAATGTCTTGGCTATTTGAGTTTTTTTCTGATTCCATATAAAAGAAAGTATTATCTTTTCTAGGTCTTTAACATATGACAGTAGTGCTTTAATAGGGATGGCATTAAAATTGTATATGCTTTGGGTATAAAATGGACATTTTAACAATGTTGATTCTTACCAGCCATGAGCATGGTATGTTTTTTCATTTGTTAACATTTTCAGCTATTTTTTTTTCTCAGAGTTTCATAGTTCTCTTTATAGAGATCTTTCATGTCTTTGTTAGGTAAACTCCCAAATATTTCATCTTCTTTGGCACAATTGTGAAAGGAATAGAGTCCTCGACTACATTTTCACCTTGACTATTGTTGGTACAAATAAGGCTACAGATTTGTGATTATTGATTTTGTAACCTGAGATGCTGCTGTATTCCTAGATCACTTCTAAAGGTTTTGTAGTTGAATCCCTGGTGTTTTCCAGATATGTCCAGATATGTCATTCATATCATCTGCAAAGAGTGAAAATTTTATCTCCTCTGACCCCATATAGATACCCTTGATCGCCTTTTCTTGACTAATTGCAATGGCTAAGATTTCCATTACAATGTTGAAAAGCAGTGGAGACAATGGGCAACCTTGCCTGGTTCCTGATGTGAGTGGAAATGATTTCAATTTAACTCCATTCAATATGATATTGACTGTGAGTTTGCTGTAGGTGGCCTGTATCAGTTGAAGAAATATCTCTTCTATACCAATATTCTTATGTGTTCTTATCATGAAAAATGCTGGATATTATCAAAACCTTTTTCTGCACTAATTGAGACAACCATATGGTCTTTGTTTTTTATTTTGTTTATGTGATGTATCATATTTATAGATTTATGTATATTGAACCAGCCTTCAGAACCTGGGATAAAACCCACCTGGTCATGGTGTATAATTTGTTTGGTGTGTTGCTGGATTCTGTTTGCTAGGATCTTATTGAATATTTTTGCATCAATATTCATTAATGATATTGGTCTATAATTTTCTTTTCTTGTTGAGTCTTTTCATGGTTTGGGAATCAAGGTGATGTTTGCTTCATAGAATGTGTTGGGTAGTATTCCATATTTTTCTATCTTTTAGAAAAAGTTGCATAATATAGGTACTAGTTTCTCTTTGAAGGTTTGGTGGAATTCTGATGTGAAGTCATCTGGTCCCGGGGTTTTCTTTTGGGGGAGATTTCTTATAGTTGATGCTATTTCAGAACTTGATATAGGCCTGTTCAAAATTCCCACTTCATTCTGGCTAAGTCTAGGAAGGTGGCATGCTTCCAAGTATGGGTCTATTTCCTTTAAATTTTCATATTTCTGAGATAGAGTTTCTTATAATATTCATTAAGGGTTTTTGAATTACTGAGGAGTTTGTTGTTATTTCATCTTTGCCATTTCTGATTCATGAAATTAGAAATTTTACTCTTTCATTTCTGGTTAGGTTAGCTAAAGGTTTATCTATTTTATTGACCTTTTCACAAAACCAACTTTATTAATCTGTTGTATAATCCTTTTGTTTTCATTTTCATTTAATTCTTCTCTAATTTTGGTTGTTTCTTTTCTTCTGCTGGGTTTGGGATTGGAATATTATTCATTTTCCAGTTGTTTGAGATGTCCCATTAAATTGTTAACTTCATCTTTTTCCATTCTCTTGAGAAAGGCTTGAATGTTATAAATTTCCCTCTTAGGACTTACTTTTTGGTACCCAGATGTTCTGGTAATTCATGTCTTCATTATTGTTTTGTACCAAAAATTTGGTAATTTCCTTCTTAATCTCATCTATGACCCAGCTATCATTCAGCATAAGGTTATTTAGTTTCCATGTTTTTGTTTTATGAGTATTGCAGATTACTTTTGTTGCTGAGTTCAACTTTTATTCCATGATGGCCTGAGAAGATGCAAGGAATAAATTCTGTTCCTTTAAATTTGCTGAGGTTAGACTTGTGACCTAAGATGTGATTAATTATGGAGGATGTTCCATGGGCTGATGAGAAGAATGCATATTCAGTTGTGTTAGGATGAAATGTTCTGTAGTTGTCTGTTAAATCCAATTGTTGAATGGTTAAGTTTAAGTCTAAAATTTTTTTACTTAGTTTCTTCTTGGAAGATCTATACACTTCCAAAAGGGTGTTAAAATCTCTGACTATTATGGTGTTAGAAGAAATCAAGTTGCTCATGTCTGTTAGAGTCTCTCTTATAAATTGAAGCACATTCTGGTTGGGTACATAAATGTTAGTAATAGAAATTTCATCGTATTGAGTATTACCCTTAACAAATATGAAGTGACCATCCTTATATTTACTTATTTTTATTGGTTGAAAGCCTATTGTATCTGTGAATAAAATTGCAACACTTGATTTCTTCTGATTTCCATTTGCCTGAATTATAGATGACCATCCCTTCACCCTGAGTCTGTATTTAACTTTTAATATAAGATGAGATTCTTGTATGCAAAAGATATCTGGCCTGAGGTTTTGTATCCAGTCAGCCAACCTGTGCCTCTTTAGAGGACAATTTAAGCCATTCACATTAATGAGAATATTGTTAAGCCTGGTAGAATTTTGGGTATTGAGTTTTTCAAAAGTCCAGTGGACATTTTTAATCCTTCATCACTGTGTTTGATCAAAAGTTTCTGAGTGAGTTTACTTTGGTGGTAGTGGACTATGTTGGTAATTATGGAAGATAGGTTTGAGAATATCCTTGAGAGCTGGTTTAGTTGTGGTAAATTTCTTCAACTTGTGACTGTCATTAAAGTATTTAATTTCTCCATCATAAATGAAACTCAGTTTAGCTGGATACAGTATCCTGTGTTGAAAGTTATTTTATTTTAGAAGGTTAAAGTTAGATGACCATCCTCTTTTAACTTCAAAGCTTTCAGCCGAGAAATTTGCAATCATTCTAATATTCTTCCCCTTGGAGGTGATGGTTTTCTTACATCTGGTTGCTTGCAGAATTTTCTCCTTCATATTAACTTTGTTGAAGTTAATTATAATGTGTTTGGAAGACGCTCTTTTGGATTGAGTCTTGCTGGGGTTCTGAAACTGTCTGTTATCTGCTTTACAGAATCTCTTGCCATGTTTGGGAAGTTCTACTCAATTATCTGTTGGAGTAGCGCATCTAGACCTTTAAAGCAACCTTGTCACCTTCAGGAATTCCTATAAGGCAAATATTAGTTGTTTTTTGTTTTTTGTTTTTTTTTAATTATCCAACTTTTCTCTGAGAGAATGATTTGGTTTTGCTCTCCACTTCTCTTCTTCTTTTAGTGTTTGAGAGCATTTAAAACTGTTGTCTTCAATGTTCAGAAATCCTTTCTTCTGCCTGCTCCATTCTGTTACTGAGTGATTATACTATATTTCTGGAAGGACTGCAATTTCCTTTCTCAATGTATCAAAAATCTTTGTTGATTTTGTCTTTGAATTCATTGAATTCTTCAGACATGTTTTGAATTATTCCTAGAATTTCTAATTCCAACTTTATTTCCATTCTGTTAATCTTATTTGCCATCCAAATCCCAAACTCGATTTCTGACATCTCAGCCATTTGATTATGAATGGGATCTTCTGGTGTGTCAGCCTTGCCATTCCTTGGGGGAGTTGATCTACTCTGATTATTCATATTGCTGGACTTGTTCTGCTGATTCAGCCCAATGATTATTTTTCACCATTTGGCTAGATGAGTAGGTAAGGTGAAATTGGATTGGGGACTCCTGGAGTAGTGATTAACCAGCCCTTTGCCCAGGAATTATGACTGGTAACTGCACATTTTCCCCTACAGCTTTGCAAATGACCCATACAGTATTACAGCCTGAGATACTGGGGACCTGTTTGGTGTGGTGGGGCTAAGTGGCTCTGTATTGTTTTTAGCTGGTCTCTATCCAATCCTAGTTTATCAGTAACTCTAGGTTGAAGTATCAACTGTGAAGAAATACAATCAAGCAAGACACCTTGCCCTGCCCCATGGGCAACAACTAGGAAAGGAAAATCAAACCTTCCCACAACAACACAACCAGGGTACCACCTTCCATGGTCTGTGGGCAATTGGCCCAGGTCAAGAGTTCCAAATCAATAGTCCCAGTCAAAACCCAGTCTCAAGTGGGAGATTCCAAAAGGTTTCCAGCAACTAGATAGCAGGAGTCTGCTGGCAGCTTGAGTATGGCTCGCTCAAGTGCTCTGTGGAGTAAGAAGGGCCCACCCAACAAATGAGTTAGTCTGGGAAGGTTGATGCCTCCTTCCCCACCCTGCATCTCTGTCACACTCAGTCACTGGTAACGGAGCATGGCTGTGACCCAGTTCCCTCCAATAAGCAGATGCACCAGGGGTTTGCACCTGCCTGAGTCACAGGGACATCGATGTCTCCTCAGCTGGGCCACCACACTCTGCCATCAGCCAGCAGGGGGAGGTGAAGCCTAACTACCTTGGGTGCTGAGTGGAAGCTGGGGAGTTTCACTCAGTTCTATCCCCACCCCAGATTGATATTGCTTCCACTTACATTCTCATGGAATTTACATTTCTGTTCCGGCTATATTCCTCTGTGGGCCAGGGGCTGTTTGAGTTCACAGAAACTGAGACTTAGCCCTGCCCAGTGCTGTTGCTGCTGAACAAAGTCTCACAAAGCTGGTGTATTTGTCTCTGTTGCACTCTGTGTTGGGTGGGCACAGTTAGAGCTCACAAAGGGCTATCAGTTCCTGTCCCTCCCAGGCTGATGCCACTGTCATACCTCCTTTTGGCCTACCTATGCTCCCTTGGGGGTTGGGTGCATCTTGGGCTTACAAAAGCAGCAAATTTGACTGAGCCCTGCCCTGGGAGTATGCTGCCTCTGTGCACACATTCTAGTCTCTGTCCCCACTGCACCCTGCCCAGAAGGGTACCCCCTAAGGCAAACCCTTTGCTCATAGGGCCCACATTTCTGTCCCAGATCTGTTCCATCCATGGCTGCCACTGGAGTAGGGGGCTGGCTCACTCTGGTTGCTAAGAGAGGCAGGAAATATTTCTCCACTAGGGGTGTGAGTCCTATTGTTCCCCCCACTGCTTCTGTTGCACTATGCCATGGGACACCATTTCTCCCTCTCCCGAATGGCTCTCACTCTATAGTCCCTGCTTTATACCCGTGTCACTGATTTAGCAGACTTGTAACAGCCTATATCCTATTCACACCTCTTGAGAAAATGCCCAAGGATCTGGAGTCCTTGGAGGACAAGCTTCCAGACTTTGGGGTGAGAGTGGAGGGCAGTGCTGGGAGTTCAGAATTGCAGATAGAGTATATGTTCAGTTTTGTGCCATGGGAGAATTCCATGGCACACTAGTGGGTCCTCTCTGGGGAAGGAGTTCTGGTATTTAGAGGGTCTCTCTGGTGGGATAAAATATGAGGAGAATTGACCTCTGCTCATTTGTTTGTAGAAAGTATACTGCGAGCCATTCTCCTGAGAGAGGGGACTCCCGTAAGCTTGGCAATGGGTTTTTACCTATTATTTGTTTCCTTGGGGTCGCAGTTTGCCTCAGCAGGGGTAATTTGCACTCTTCAATCTTTTCTTTTGGCTCAGCTCCAAACAGTCAGCTTACTTGCTAAACTTCTGTCCTTTAACTCTCCTTCTGGACAGGAGTCTCTGTGGAAAGCTGCCTCAAGTCAGCCATCTTGCCTCCTCCCCTCCCCTTGTTCAATTTTATGCAAGGCAGGATGGTATACAGGTTCCCAAGAGGGATATCCCTGGAGAAGAGGACCCAGTGTTTAGTGATTCTTTTCCATGGAGTAAAATGTGAGGTATTTTTTTTTTCTGCTCACTTGCAGAGAGCCCACAGTAAGCCTCCTGCTTGAGGGAGGAGTCTTCCATCCTCATGGTCCTGGGCTTTGTAATTTACCTGTAATTTGTTTTCTTGAACATTCATCCATGGAGTCACAGCTTGCCTAACTTCTTTCTTAACTCTGTGCCCCACCTTTGGCTCCCTTAGGTTCAATTTGTTTGTCTCCCTCTGGTCAGGAGCCTCTGATGGAAGTTGCTTCTAGTTGGCCATCTCCCTCCCCCACCCTGCATTTTCATTGCTTTCTCATAGGAATCCCCATCCAGAACCAGTAAAGTCACTGAATTCTCACTCTTTCTGACCAGATCCACAACCTGCATATGTTCCTTCTTGTCCATGAAAACACTGTTGATCCTAAGAACTCTGTCTCCATCCTGGAGGCCATCCTTCTTTGTTGGGCTCCCCTTCTCAACCACCTGAACCAGGTGGCCATCAGTGTCCTTCTCAATTCTCAGGAAGAAGCCATAACTTTGTTCATCTTGTTTAGACAATTTGCATTCTCAGGATTTGAAGGTGGTAGCCATTTCTGTATCAGGAAAGAAGAGGAGCTGCTGTGCTCACTCAGGGATCTTGTTTCTGTTGGCAAAAACTAGTCTTGGAACTCACTGGATTTCTCAGCCAGCAAAGCCTGATGCCTTGTGTCCCAGGCCTCCACTTGAATAAAAAAATTTAATAGGAAGGCTGAATTGTAACTGTTCTTCATTTTTGTACATGCTAAGGCTGTATTTCCTTAATTACAAAAATATCTTTGATTATAGTAATCATCATTAAATAAGTGATAATCATTGAAAGAAAAATAAATATTATCATATTTAAAATGCATATTGCTTGTGAAAGAAGATTCAATTTCACAAAAGTTATAACTATAAAAATGTAAAAATTATTTTTAAAAATTTCCTCCTTAGGGATGAAAAGATAATATGATAAAACAAGTGTAATAAAATGTTAGGTGCAATTGTTATATGAATTTATACTGTATTATCTTTACTTTGCTGTATATTTAAAATTTTTCCAGTTAAAACACTGGGAAAAATATTCTTCTTAGAACAGAGTAGTAAAAATTTCTTATTCAAATTAAGAAAAATAACATTTATATGTATTAGGCTTTCCATTGTTTTTGCTAAATTATGTTTACATTATTACTCATTTATAAATATGTTTTTGTGAAGTTGTATCTTTATAAATTAAGTATAAATTAAAGTCATTTCTTAGGCAATATAGGCCATGTAAGTGATTTTACTGCTAAACATCAGTCCTGTTCAAATTCCCTTTAAAGAATTTTCAAAACACATAGATCTTTCCCTTTAAGCCATTTCTGGCAGTGGACCCTCTATTGTGCTTATTGTATTATATTTTTCAGCATTTTGAGGAAAGAGCCTTTTTATTTCCTCCTCCACAGCAGAAAATATGGAGTGGGAAAAGATAGCCTTAGGAAGAGAGGAAGATAACATTTTTCACTTTCCTTTCAGAAATATTTGATGAAGAGAGTGCATGGGTATGTTTATGTATGTGCATATGGAAATTTTGGATTATATTATGTGATTGTTAAAATAATTATTTTCAACATTTTGCCTGATATGAGACATAAATTCATTTATTAATAATTTTAATATATAGATTCAAGGAAAAGTATATATAAATATTCATCACATCCTTTCAAACTATAGGATAAAAAACCATGGAGAAGTAAATATAGCATATGTTAAGTTCAGAAATCAATACAAATTTTCTAACTCCATTAAGCAGCTATGTAAAGCATAAGCTTACTTAAAATAACTGGAAAGGAAAACTCAAAAATGTTAATAGCTTTTGTACCTATGGGGTAAAATTTATGGAAATTTTTTCTCTTCTATCTCATCCAAAATCATCTCAAAACTTTTCAAAGTATTTCCAAATATTCAAAGTTATGCTCTATTTAAAATTTGAATGATGCAATATAAAATTATATATAAGAATTTATTTTTCTTCTTATTTCAATTCTTGGTTTATAAACCAAAAGATTATAGCAGAAGCTCTACAAAATTAAGTTTGTATTTCATAATATTTTATTTATTTTTCTTATTATATATCCCAAAAGACAAGATTCAGAATCTCTTTCAACATATAAAATTTAATTAACTTGGTGATATGGTATAAAATCTTTTCTGAAGAATACTATTATCTTTACATAGACAAACCATTAGATTAAAAACAAAAAAATCACCATGTGGGAGTTTGTCTGAAGCACTCTTATTATCTTATAACCATTTTGGTTTATATCTACCCTAGTAAGAACAAACTGATAAACCTTTCCAGAACAGTTAAGTATGAAATTATAAAGCTTCCAATGTATACATAAGTTGCTGCTGTTTTAAGAAAATGTGAAAATCACTTTTATTATCATAAACTATACAGATAGCTTAAAGGAAAAAATATACATATGTAATTTTTCCTAATTTTAAGTAACTTTACCAAATAAGTTCTATGTCCTCACCTTTAAGCCCAAAGCCAGACCTATGAGTTAGATATTTGCATATGTGTGTGTATTCTTGGCAATTTTTCAGGACTATATCTTTTTACCTTTGAATGTAATGCAAAGTTCTATGCTACATACCAAAATCTATACCATGATTTTGTGGTCACTACAAAATTAACTTCAGTATGTTTGTATTTGCCCACATTCTTATATTACACTTTATAATTGATCATAAGATTCATCATTCCATGCATTCTTCATTTGAATAATTGGTTATGAATGAGAATCATGGTCACATAAGGAATTTCTCTTAGTCTCAAGTTACATATCCGGAAAAGAAAGTAAACATGCTCTCCATTTCAAGAAGGCTTTTCTACTTTACTTCTACTTGTCATCTTTTGCTTTATATTCCTACAGTGTGGCACCATTTGCTCCTCAGAGCAGAGACTTCTAAATCATTATGAATGCAAGCAAAGTTTTAATAGGTTTTGCTGCATAATATATTTTTAACATTCCTTACATTTTGTGTTTTTCCCTCAAATGTCAAGGTATAAAATAAAGTAATATCACAAAATAATGGAAGGGAAACATACATTTTGCTTCAAGATTCATTTTGTACTGACATTAATAATAGGAGAGATGGTTAATTTGAAGAAGAGTAAGCAGTTCATTTCAGGAGCCAACAGAGGTTCAGATACTTCAGGAGAGCAGGCAGTAAGATTCAGAGGCAAGTCAAAATTAAAAGGTGGGGATCAGAGAAATGAGATGACTGATGGAGGCCTTCAGAGAACATGCTACAAGGCCACAGCGAGGGTTCTTGTTTTACACACTCTATTGCCACAATTGAAAGCTTTTTTTTTTTAAATCAAATTGTCAAAAGAAAAGGTAGAGGGAAGTATTACAAAATTTATTAATCAAAACAAAATTTTTTTTATTCCTTACAAATAAACAAGTATCCAAATCTTTTAAGACACATGAAAGAAGAAGGTGCTTCCAGCCCATTACCATTACTGTATTATGGGTCTTGAGTACATATTTTATGACAAATTTGATATAGAAGTTGAGGATACCATGGAAAAAAGACTACTATTTCTTTCAAAAAATCAATAGCTTTTAAAATCCCAAATACTCTCACTGCTGAGATTAATAAAGACCAAGAATCCATCCTGAGCACACACAATGACTTCTATTACAAAAGGAAAAATGAAAATGCTGCTATTACTGACACAGCCAATAGATCTAGCTCAGTGTATACTGTACTTTCTATATTTTTAATTTAAATGCATGTAGTCCCAGAGACAGGAGCATGACCAGCATTCATTCACTTCAGAGCATAATGGAAGATGTGGAAGCTTTTCCCATAAATAAACATATAACCTGTCTTGGGTACTATTTGCTTAAAATATTTTCCCTGGAAACATATCTAGCCATTCTCAGTGTGTAGTTCTTCCTCTGGCCTGTTCTTTATTACTGCTTTCTTTCTTTCCACTAGAACTTGAACAGAATATCATGAAGTCGTAGTCTCTGCCTCAGATTTGAGGACATATAGCCTAGAGTCCACAACACCAGCATTGTTTGAATATAAGAGTTGATACAAAAAAAAAAAATTTGTTCATCGTTTCCTAAGCTTAAAGGAAGGCACAATTTTATAAGCACACTGACTTTCCCAAGGATCTGAAAACATTTATCTTTTGTGTTTATGAGGCCTTGGGGAAAAAGAGACCTCTACTTAAAAAAATTTAAAAAGAGTTAATATGTATTAATTCAGAAAATCTTTCAGCAGGACTTTTATTCTTACTATGAAGGGGGAGGCTACCAATAAATCATTCAAGATAGCCTTGCAGTATTCATGTGGAGTGTACTGTATATCCATTTAATCCAATTAAGTTCAAGAAGTAATTCTCTCACTGATAGGCATCCAGAATTTCTATGGCAGATTCACAAATGCACTCAGAGGGCAAAATGAGGTCTACAATATTTGCCTTGGAGACTGTGTAAACAGACTATTTTTTATTTTAAGATATTATTTGGCAGTCCTAGGATTTTGTGGTGGTATATTGAATATTTCCATATTTATCATTCTTTTTATTTAACCTGTTAACTCTGTGTCTGCCAAAAGCAATTTATCATAATAAATAAATAAATATTTATTTGGGATTCATTGAGTGTATGAAGAATTAGGTTACACTGATTGTGGTTGTTAGGTAAAGTCTCTTTGTATAATTGTGTCCCACCCTCAAGAGGTATGCCATACACCGTGACCCCCCATGCCTCTCCCTCCTCCCTTTTCTTTCATTCCCCATCCCCCCTTGTATTAGGTAATCTACTGCCTCCAATTTAGAACAGAGTATATTCAATTCTTGCTTTGCCATTCTTGTGATGCTTTACTAAGAATAATGTGTTCTACCCCCATCCAAGTTAATACAAAAGACATAAAGTCTCCATCTTTTTTAATGGCTGAATAGTATTCCATGGTATACATAGACCACAGCTTGTTAATCCATTCCTGGATTGGTGGGCAATTAGGTTGTTTCCAAGTTTGGGTGATTGTAAACTGAGTTGCGATAAACACTCTAGTGCAAATGTCCTCATGAAAAAAATGATATTTGTTCTTCTAACTAAATGCCTAGTAATGGGATTGTGGGATCAAATGGGAGGTCTAATTTGAGTTCTTTGAGGATTCTCCATACCCCTTCCAAAAAGACTGTAATAGTTTGCAGTCCCACCAGTAGTGTAAAAGTGTTCCCTTCTCTCTACATCCATGCCAGCATCTGCAGCTTTGAGACTTTGTAATGTGGCCCATTCTCACTAGGGTTACTGGATATATCAGGTAGTTTTGATTTGCATTTCTCTGGTGATCAAGGATAATGAGCATTTTTTGAAATGTTTGTTATCCATTTGTCTGTCTTCAGAGAAGGTTCTGTACATATCTTTTGCCCAGAGGTACATGGGATTGTTTACACTTTTTCTATTGATTAATTTGAGTTCTCTGTAGATTCTGGTTATCAACTCTGTCAGATTGATACCCAGCAAATATCTTTTCCCATTATGCAGGTAGTCCTTGCTTTACTTTTTGTGTCCTTACCTGTGCAGAAGCTTTTCAGCTTAAGTCCTATTTGTTAATTTTTGTTGTTGTTGCAATGGCCACTGAAGTCTCTTAAGCTGATTGAAGCCATCTATGACAAAAACACAGCTAACATCATACTGAATGGTATCAAACTGAAAGCTTTTCCGCTTATAACTGTAACCAGACAAGGATGTACACTACCACTACTATTATTCAACTTAATTCTAGAAGTTCTAGCCCAGCGGTCCTCAAACTTTTTAAACAGGGGGCCAGTTCACTGTCCCTCAGACCACTGGAGGGGTTGACTGCAGGCCCCAGGATGAGTCAGCTGCTATGCAGGACACGCAGCAGCAGCAAAAACACCTGGCAGGCCAGATACATGTCCTAGGAGGGCTATATGTGGCCTGCAGGCCATAGTTTGAGGACGCCTGTTAAGTCAGACAAGAGACGGATATAAAGCACATTGAAATGGGGACAGAGGTGGTCAAACTCTCCTTATTTGTTGATGATATGATCTTATACTTAAAAAATCCTAGAGACTCAACCACAAATCTCCTGGAAGTCATCAAGAAATACAGTAATGTCTCAGGGTATAAAATCAATGTCAACAAATTGGTAGCTTTTGAATACACCAATAATAGCTAAGTTAAGAAGCAAATCAAGGATATAATTTCCTTCATAGTAGCTTCTAAGAAAATGAAATACTTAGAAATATACCTAACAAAAGAGAATTATGAAACCCTAAGAAAGGAAATTGCAGAAGACACTAACAAATGGAAGAACATACCATGCTCTTGGCTGGGAAGAATCAACATTGTCAAAATGTCTATTCTACCCAAAACAATCTACAAATTCAATGCAATCCCTGTTAAAATACCAACATCATATTTTGAAGAACTGGAAAAATAGTACTTTGTTTTTTATGGAACCAAAAAAAAACCCTGTATAGCTAAGGCTATTTTTAGTAATAAAAACAAAGTTGGAGGAATCACCCTACAAGACTTCAGGCTGTATTACAAGTCCACAGTAATCAAAACAGCATAGTATTGGCAAAAAAATAGAGACATTGACAGATGGAACAGAATAGAAAATGAAGAGATGGAAACCAGTCTCTACTTGCCATCTGATCTTTGATAAACCAAACAAAAGCATAGAATGGGGCAAGGAATCCCTATTTAACAAATGGTGACGGGAGAACCGGATAACTACATGTAAAAGACTGAAACTTGACCTATAACTTTCACCCCTTCCAAAACTTGATTTAAGATGGATGAGACTTAAATCTAAGACACAAAATGGTAAAAATCTTAGAAGAAAGTGTGAGGAAAACTCTTGATGATGTTGGACTTGGAATTAATATTTATTTTTTATGAAGAATCTTCTATAATTTCTACCTTTTTTTTTTTTTTGGCCAGGGCTGGCACAGCTGGGGTTGAAGCCACCACCTCCGGCATATGGGGCCTGTGCCCTACTCCTCTGAGTCACAAGCACCGCCCAATTTCTATCATTTTTACTAAGAATCTGCTATCATTCTTAACACATAAAGATCATTTAATCTACTGATCTTTGAAGGGAGAAATGAAGAAATAAATGTTCCTTGCATATAAGGCAGGCTGTAAAACAGAAATCTATCCAGTTAGAGGCTCTGCCTGTAGTGAAGAGAAGCACATGTTTCTACCTGCACTCACCTGGTCCATGTGAACCAGCAAAATGTCCTATTTACATAATACAAATTTTGTTCAAATTTTAAATAGAAAGAATAGAATAGAGACGAAGAAAGTAATTATTTATTCATCTAGAGAATCCCACAGAGATACTTCAGAGAAAAAGAACATAACATTTAGACCAATTCATGCAGAGTGAGAGAGTTGGTCATTTGGAACCAAACTAAAAGAAATTCTCTGTAACCAAACCATTAGAACTCAGGTTGAATATAGGGAACACAGAAGGATTAAATACACACACACACACACACACACACACACAAAAGAGAAATGGCAATATTTGTACATGATGCATGTCAGCATTTAAAAGAACAAAGACTTTTTTTCAGAATGTTATAGCGACCTTCCAGAAAATCCAGAGATCATTCATCCCCTTTCAGTGCCAGTGTGATTCCCAAACCAGCAGTAAGGCCACCATCAGGGAGCTTGTTGGAAATTCTGTCTCCAGCTGCATTCTGGCCCATCAGGGTGATTCTTACTCATTCCAAAGGGAGGGTAATAGCATTCATAGCAGTGTCTGGCCCCCTCCCTGGGTTTTCACAAGTGTAAGTGACATCATGACATTGATGCATTGCTCCACCGTCAGCTGTGGTAGCCCGAGGAGCTACAGTGCTGTAGCTGTGAGGGGGAATTTCTCTTCTAGACAGCTCTGACCTGCCTACATCAATGATTGATTTTAGATGACCTGGTGCCTGAAGGAAATTAACTTGGAATTATGAAGCCAAGATAAAATTTGACGTGATCTCTAGTCAATCTGGCAAATGGATGATTTGAGGGGTTTTTAACTTTGGTAATCTCTAGTTAAATCATTTAAAACAGCTGTTTGTTTTTTATAGTCATGTATTTTGATCACCAGGTAGTTTTTATACTTATTCAAAAATTATAAAATGTATTCTCCTCTATAAATGTTTAAAATTTTTCTTTAGGTGATTTATGCTGACTTTCACCTGATAAAAAGAAATGTCTTTCAATTAACTTAAAAGAAAAACTCAAATTTTGAATAAGCTTGCCTTCAATCTTTCCCTGTTGCACAAGTATTTCCTTTAGCTGGCGTGCTGTAACATCAAGCCAGGAACCATGCCAGAACCAAAATAGACCCAGAGACTATCGTCTGCTCATTCACAATGCTTTCTTCTTTAAAACTGAGAGGTCAGAGGGTTATAGTGACATTCTATCTGGAAATACTATTCTTTAACATAGTTCCAGAAATCATTTGTTTTTATTCTTAGGAAACAAAACACATATTTGTGACAGTGTTTTTGGTTTTATAAAAATAATACTTTTGTGTTGGGTATCTTATTTTTATATTTAAAATATTATAAAACCTTATAAAGCCTACCCAAGCTAAATTTATGAATATGTCTAAAAAGTAATTCTGATTCATTATAAACTAATTAATGGTTCCTCTGCCTCTTGCTGCTGTCTAGGCTTTAGTAATTTCACTACTATTATAAGCCTCCCTAGACATGGCCAAGTCCCAAAGTGAAGTGCAAACAAATCAAGTAAGTCTATTCTATTAGCACTGTAGTAAGAAGACCTGGAATAAATGAATTAAAAATATATATATTTCTGACCATTTCTCAGCTTATAAATCTCTCAGCAGGTATAAGAACGGATAAACATAGTAACATTTCAATTAGAAGTAAGACTATAGAGACCATAACTGTATATAAAGAGAGACATACAGCACTGTGGTTGCTCAGTGCGTACCTCAGAGGTCCACGTACCACATGTATGTGTTGTTCTGAGAAGGCACCAAAAATAGGTGATGCTTGCCAGGGTGGCCAACTTGAGGCCTGCAGGCTGCATGTGGTTATGTGAGAACTTTCTTGGTTGCCTGCATTGGTGGATATCATGTAAATGATGCACGAATTTTTGTTGTTGCTCATCAGCTTTCGTTAGTGTTTATATAGTTTGTGGCCCAAGGCAACTCTTCTTCCAATGTGCAGAGAAGCCAAAAGATTGGACAGCCCTGTTGAAGCTTTTAAGACAGTACCAAACTTGTGAATGGAAGGAGGAAACCATGAACTGGGGAGAGACCCAAGAGACTAACAGGAGGGAAAAGGACTGCTGGGGGTTTTGTATGCAAATCCTAACCTGGTGTGAAAGCTGGCTGGGGAACATGACGCTGAAAACATGCGATTTTAAAACAAAGTCTCAAAGTGCCTACTGGAGGTGACTTTGACTCAGGCAGAGTAGTAAGATGAGAACATGAGCCTTCCTCAGGCCTCTTCAGAGGCCTTTATTGATTTCCAACAAAGATTCAAATGCAAAAGATAGGGTAGAAAGAATCCCAAGCTCCAGGAAGGCTGGATGGAGAGAGACTGGGTAAGTGGCAGTGGGGCAGTAAACAGCTGAAGGTATATTCAAATAAAGGGGGATAGGGAAGTAGACCGAGTTTCCTAATCTAACTACATATTCAAAGAGTTTAATCCCTTCCATTTGTTGACTCTCAAAAGTATAGGCCTAGGCCATGCCGTCCAGGCACGTCTGGGTTTTTAAGTCTTCTGTGGATTTGAAGAACCCCCAGTCTTTGTTTGTCTGCAGACATTCCCCTGGATGCCCTGGGATTGAGTCATGGAGCCCTGTTGAGAAGTCAGTCAGTCTACCTCCCACAGAGGACATTTGGAGAAAAATACATTCCTGTGATTGAACATAGAGGGAATAATTTTATAAAAAATAAAGCCAAGTCCCATAGACATAAGATTTGATGTCACTTTAGCAATAGGAGAGAAAAACTTACAAAAGGTAAATTGAAGATTTTGGTATGTCAGTATCAATTTAGTTTCCTTTATCCCTATGTACTCTAATAACTGTGTTTGCTTCCTGTTAAAAATGTAATTTTTACAATAAGTTGCCATTTTGTTATGTAGAAAAACAAAATGAGAGTGATACCAATGACAATTTTGTTTTAGATTTTTGAAATGAATCAAAGAGTGACATAATTCATAACTTCAATTTTGTATTTTTTTGTTTTTTTGTTTTGTTTTTTTGCTTCAGAGGGAATAGTGGGTCTCTGTAGCCCAGTCCTGTTACCACAGGAGCACTTTGATGCATGGCAATAATGGTCGCCTTAAGGAAACATGTAGTTACTTCATTCCTGGTGTCCCTAATGAGAATATGTCAAGTTACAAACAACTGCCAATTCAAATGTGGACTATGGACTCTAACTTCAAATCTGTTCTCTATGTCCCTTCTCCCCAATCTTCAGTCCATCAAGTCTTTAAATTTTCTAAGCCATTATCAAGATGAACTAGCTGGACCTGCACTGCACTCTGACAAGGGAGCAGCCTCACACATAGCTCATTGTCATTCCCTGAGCTAGCCAGGCCCAGGGGTGACACCCGCCACAGTGAAGGCAAGGAATAAATCAAACTCTGGGATGGCTTTAAGAAGCTGAGTTTTCTTATGAAAATGAAGCTTTAACCTTGCCTGGCCCATCAGGGATCTAAAGGAATACGATCTAACATTTATCTGCATTAGCCAAAAACTATTGTGCCAGCACAGAGCTTTATTTTTTAGCAAATACAATTTTGCAGGAGAAAAGAGAGAGGAAGATTTGAGAAATCTATCTGAAGTAAATTTAACCAGATACATGGATCCTGTTAGGGCTAAATAAGTGCATACAATAAAGATACATGTTTTCAGTAGGGTGCTTTCTTTGCTAAGATTCCACACAGTGGGACAGACGACGAGGGTATTTTAGGAACACACAGCTCCCAGCTCTGCAGCTGCAGTAGGTTCCTGAGCTGGCTGTGGGTTAGGAGGAGGAGGGAAAGACGCATTCAGGATACCTAAGAAAACAAATAAAGGCAGAAGCAAACTGATTAATAGCTGCATGCAGACTCGTCAATAATGCTAATGCCTACCAATAGGTTAATGCTGCCCATTAGCCTGTTTGATATAAATGAAACCATGGGAAACATTTAAGTTGGAAGTTTGATTATGTGATTGCCTCTTTCCCAAGTTTGACCTTATAATTAAATTGTTCACATCTCAGATATCATATTTTTCTGCTAGTTGGTATACATTTAATATTTAGACAATCCTTTCAGCCAATGTCAGTATAATTTAGTTAGCAGTCGCTATCGTTACAAATATAAAGATTGAACCTATTTCCTTCTTTAACCTCCAAAATATTCCCATCCTAAAGTGTTTAATACATTTTCTTTTTTCTCTCTAATGGTGTTTCTTCTATATAATCTCTTCTATCTCATAAAAAATATAATAAAATGAAGTGTTTATGGTTTGGGAATTTCAGTGAGAAAAGTCCTATCTTCCATTGAAATTAATTTGAGGAAATTTGTCTTCATTTTAGGAATCTGCACATGTGAACATTATTCAAGAAAGTAAAAATCTATACCCTGGTGTTTGGGATAATATAGACTAGATTTAAAGAAGCAATGACCTTAACCCAAAAGATTACAAGGTCACAAGATTGTTTTATATATGTATTTTCTTAAACTTTTAAATACTGTGTTTTCAGGTGCCATTTGTTATCTAAAAGTAATTTATATATTACAGCCTCAAATTAGCATAGAAGTAGAAGCATAAGTAAAAAGATAGTTTCTCTCCTTTGCTTTCCACTTATCCATGTTTGAATAATTATATTTCAAAGATTTGCTATCTTTTATAGAGACTTGTAGCTACACCACAAAGTCCCCATGCTGCAGTCTGATGAAAGCTAGTGTGCGGCAGTGGGTCAGGTCCTGTCATGTCGATTTGCCTTAGTTTCCCCAAAGTGAAATGGGCTTACTGATTACCATCATTTTCCAGTAAGATTTAATAAGTATCCATTAGGTTTCATTTTGGTTGGATTCACCTGTGAAGATTAGTTACAGTTAATATTAATGCACAATAAATCTCTGTGAGAAATTCTCCTGAAACTTTTCATTGTGAAATATAATTATCTCATCAAATTAATGCAGAATTCTGGGAACACCCCGGCTTTACCCTAAGTCTACGAGTATGAGATCCTAAGTCATTTTCTTCTCATTGAGCTTCATTTTCATCTTTAATAAAATAAAGATAATTATAACATCTATCTCACTAGATTGTGAGAAATAAATGGATGTGCAAAGAGCTTTTGTAAATTTTGCACAGAATGTCACTGTGGAAATTGCTATTTTGAGTTTTATTTTATTTTAAATAGCAAACTTGAGGTTGAGTGCCCATAGTTCAGTAGTTAGGGCACTGGCCACATACACGGCGGCTAATGGGTTCGAACCCATCCCTGGCCTGCTAAACAATAATGACAACTACAACAACCAAGCGTTGTCCCAGCTACTTGGGAGGCTGAGGCAAAAGAATCGCTTAAGCCCAAGAGTTTGAGGTTGCTGTGAGCTGTGATGCTATAGCACTTTACTGAGGGCAACATAGTGAGCCTCTGTCTCAAAATAAATAAATAAATAGCAAACTTGAAATTTTGAACTTACATTAGAATCAGCAAATCTTAAAACTATTCATTCCTTATTAGGCAGTTTTTCTTAACACATGGCTTTCTGTTTTTCAACTGCAACCAAAACTCATGTTGGCTTCCCCTTCCTGCACAGAATTAACAAACCCTACCTCTGCTTCATTTTACTGAGTGGCTTTACCAGGGGAAGAGGAATGATATCAGACAAATGGAAACCAAGGGGGAAAAAGTTATGTTTTTAAAAAATTTTCTGTTATTAGTAAACTTCCCTCCTCTTTCCGGTCACTGAACAAAACTGGCTTCTTGGACACCTATTTGGTGCTCCGTTAAGGTGGAGTTCACCGCTGCAAACTTAACATGTCTGCCAATTTCGTCTCTGTTCTTGAACAGCTAAAATACACAAGTCCTGGGATCTGCATAGGTGACTATTCCTTTTGCCTAAAATAATCTTTGAATGTTCAGATCCTGCTTATCTTTTGGGTGTCAGGTTAGGTGGCACCTCATTTGAGAGAATGTCTGAGGTTGCCCAATCTAAAATGTGTCCTGCCTGTTTGGCCCTTTTCTTTCCCTTCATCAAGTTTGTAATTATATTTACAAAACATGTGATGTATCTTTTATCTGCTGATTTGTTGTTTGCCTCCTCCAGTTTACTGTAACCCCCATGAGAGAGGGTTACCACGTCTATTTTGTTCATCTCCCTGAATCTAACACGTGGTCTAGAAACTCAATAAATACTTATTAAATATTGATTAATGAATAAATTAATAAAAAGAAAAGAGTAAAAATTACTTGAAGTATTCTGGGAGAATGAAGTTTTTCCAGAGGAGCCATCTCAGAAAATTGCAGGGGTGGTTTTAATTGCTAGCTGGGTGTCTCCTATAATCTCTTACAGACACATGAGACTCGCCATGCTTAAGGCTCAACTTGTTATTACTTCTGTCCTCTCTGTATTTTCTACCCTTCCTGCACTTTGCCTGTCTCCTGTAATGACCGCAATGACTCTGTTCCCCTGTTGTCTAAGAGTAACCTTTGAGATACTATTCAGGTCCCTCTTTTTTTTCATTCTGTCCATCCAGATTTCCTCTACTGAAAGTCTCTTTTGTTTATTCTTATTTCATATTCACTTGTCTCTTACTTGAAACTCTGTATTGGCTCGGCGCCTATAGCTCAACCGGCTAAGGCACCAGCCACATACACCTAAGGTGGCGGGTTCAAATCCCCAGCCTGGACCTGCCAAACAACAATGACGGCTGCAACCAAAAAATAGCCGGGCGTTGTGGCGGGCGCCTGTGGTCCCAGCTACTTGGGAGGCGGAGGCAAGAGACTCGCTTGA